>BSSO01001514.1:0-23198 GCA_030267885.1 Mesembryanthemum crystallinum
TGATTATCGCCTACAGGAGAGTATTTATTAGTTGTTAATACAAGATATTTTCTCTAACAAACTAACAATCAATCTAACAAATTGACTAACAGCTTGCCACCTCAGCACACCTAACTGAGGGTCCTTTACACTCCCCCTCAAGTTGGGGCTGAGATTGAAGACCCAACTTGGACAAGAGCAACTGTTGCTGATCCACAGTGAGAACTTTGGTGAGCACATCAGCTAATTGAGCTTTGGTGGAGACATAGCTATGTTTGATCTTACCCTCATGTATCTGATCTCGAATGAAATGGCAGTCGACCTCAATATGCTTTGTTCTAGCATGAAAGACTGGATTAGCGGCTATGAAAAGTGCAGCTTGATTATCGCATTTAAGGTCAGCAGCTCCCAAGTTCTTCAATCCCAAATCTTTGAGTAAAGATGTGAGCCAAGTAATCTCACAAGCAGTAAGAGCCATAGCCCTATATTCTGCCTCAGCAGAGGATCTAGCCACAACCTGTTGTTTCTTAGACTTCCAACTAACAGGTGAATCCCCCAATAATACACAAAATCCAGTGGTTGATCTCCTTGAGATTGGGCAACTTGCCCAATCTGAATCACAGTAGGCAGTCAAATGGGCTACACTATTGCTAGCCATTAGAATACCCTGACCAGGAGCAGATTTGAGGTACCTCACCAACCTCTTAGCAGCTTGCATGTGTGCAGATGTAGGATGGGCCATGAATTGGCTGAGCAACTGAACAGAAAAGGCAATATCAGGCCTGGTGATCGTAAGATACAACAGCTTGCCAATTAGTCTTCTGTATTGGTCAGGATTTTCAATAGGAGAACCAGTGTCTGCAGTCAACTTGACCTGAGGGTCCATAGGCAGCTTCAATGGCCTTGCATTAGAGAGACCAAACTCAGCTATCAAGTCCATAGTATACTTCTTTTGAGACACAAAAATTCCTTGAGGAGACCTAGCAACTTCCAAGCCCAGGAAATACTTCAACTCCCCTAAGTCCTTCATGTGAAAATGAGAGCTCAACATCCTCTTAACTTGACCAATGTCATCTGCACTATTCCCTGTCACTAACATATCATCCACATACACCAACACAACAGTAAAAGCATCCCCATTCTGTCTGGTAAAAAGGGAATAATCATTTTTGGACTGAACAAAGCCAAAGGACTTCAGAGCAGTGGATAACTTGGCAAACCATTGCCTTGGAGCTTGCTTTAAGCCATAGAGTGACTTGTTTAACTTGCACACTTTGGTGGATTTTAAGGAAGGAATCTCCCCCTCACTGCGTACTATTTTCTGACCTGGACCAGTATACCCTAAAGGAAGAGACATATAAACATCCTCATGAAGATCACCATGTAAGAAGGCATTGGAGACATCCATTTGACAAGTCATCCAACCCTTCATAGCTGCTACTGCCAAGAGAGCTCTTACAGTAGCCATTTTAGCCACTGGAGCAAAAGTCTCCCCATAATCTACTCCAGCCTTTTGTCTATTACCAAAAATCACCAGTCTGGCTTTCAATTTTTCAATACTCCCATCAGAGTTATACTTGACTTTATACAACCATTGTGAACCAATAGCTTTTCTACCAGGGGGAAGATCAGTGACAGTCCAAGTATTGTTATCCTCCAAAGCACTCAACTCAAGATTCATGGCATCAACCCAGCCTTGATCCTTGACTGCCTCCTTAAAGTTTTTAGGTTCTTTTGTGGAGGTCAAAGTAGAGAGGAAAGCTGCAAAGTTAGCATGGACAAGGGTGCTAGTGGAGGATGAAATATAATGAGGTGACTGCATATTATCAGAACTGGCAACACCATTAGATATAGATGCATGGTGAGCATGAGAAGAAGAAGAAACAAACTCATTTAACCAATGGGGGGGTTTGACAGTCCTAGTAGATCTCCTCAAAGGTGGAGGAGCAGGAGTAGGATGAGACACAGGACCAACAGGAGAAGAAGATGTTGGCAATGTGTGAGGATCAGTAGCATTGCTCTCAGGGAATTCAGAATCAATTAAAGGCAACTCATGTACAGCAGGGTGTATTTGCGTAGGAACAGGTTGAATAAACTTGGAATGATCTTTCAAAAGAAATGGATAGATGTCTTCATGAAATTTGACATCTCTGGAAACAAAAGTTTGTTTGGTCATGAGATTATAGAGTTTGTAACCTTTTTGTGTTTGAGGATAGCCAATGAAAACGCATGGTACTCCCCTTGGCTGAAATTTGTCAGTGGTTTTATATGGGTTGTAGGCAAAGGCAAGGCATCCAAATGCTCTCATGTGGTCATAGGAAGGAAGTTTGCCAAGAAGTGTCTCATAGGGTGTTCTGTTCTGTAGGATTGGAGTGGGTAATCTGTTTATTATGTAGGCTGCAGTGAGAACACAGTCTCCCCAAAAAGAAAGTGGGAGGCCTGCTTGTAATCTAATGGCTCTGGAGATCTCCAGTAGGTGTTTGTTCTTTCTCTCAACAATCCCATTTTGCTGAGGTCTGTAGTTACATGAGGTTTGATGTACTATGCCTTTTGATTCAAAGAATTCCCCACAATAGTCAAATTCAAGAGCATTATCTGATCTCACAAATTTAATTGAGGTATTGAAATGAGTTTTGACAAAGTTGTAGAATACTTCTAAGGTTGCAAGAGACTGAGATTTGTACTTGAGTAAATAGACCCAAGTAGCTCTAGTAAAATCATCCACAATAGCAAGAAAAAAACTGTGATGACCTCTGGCTTGCACTCTGTATGCACCCCAGATATCAATGTGTATCAATTCAAAAGGAGCAGAAGTAATAGAATTACTCAAAGAGAAAGGAAGCTTAGCAAACTTTGCCATAGGACAAGTCACACAAACAAGACTATTGTCATGAACAGACTGGGAAATACAAGCAATGTGTTTGAGCTTACTTATTGGAGCATGACCTAACCTATTGTGCCACAAATTGTAAGTTGTATTATGAACACTAGTAGAAACATTACAACTGGAATTATTAGACTGAAAAGAAGACACAGAAGCAGATCTTCTTGCACCATCAGCAATGATGACAGAGTGTGTAAGAAGTCTGGGATCAATTTCAGCAAGTGGCACATTGATGAGGTAGTACAACCCACTGGCTGCTCTACCAAAGCCTCTAACCTTCTGAGTTGCACAGTCCTGAATTATACAGAATGTAGGAAAGAAAATAACATTGCAGTTATTATCCTTAACAAGTTTATTGATAGACAAAAGATTATGTTTAAAAGTAGGAACAAACAACACATCTTGCAAAACAAGGCCATTTTTAAGAGTGCATAAACCTGTATGAGTGATAGTTGAGGTTTCACCATTCGGAAGGTTAATTTTAGGTCTGTGAGATATAGTTTTGGGATTGTCAAGGTGGTTAAAGGAAGCAGCCATGTGATCAGAAGCACCAGAGTCTAAAATCCACTCATCTATCCTAGTTGAAGCTGAATGACAATAAACAATACCTGCAAAAGCTTCTTCCAGATCATCATCAGTGTCAGCAGGCTTTGTGACTGACATGTTGCTGCTAGCTCCAGGAATGAACTTCAGTAATTGCTCAATTTGTTCAGGTGTGAAGTTGAGAGAACCAACAGGTTCAGATTTGCTTTGAGAGTTCACATGAGCTGCTGTTCTGTTACCTTGCCTGTTGTTATTATTGTTCCACCTTGTCCCCTTGTTACCATTGTTACTGTTGTTATAGTTCCTTGGTTTCTGAGGAAACTGCTTGGACTTAGGGTGCCAGCTTGGGTATCCAATCTCTTGCCAACACCTATCCTTAGTATGCCCCTTCATACCACATGTGGTACACTGATAGACAGTGCCACTCCTTGTGTCTCCTCTACTGTACAGAGCTGAAGATTCAACTTCCAGCTTCTGACCACCAAGTATATCCTTCTGAGACTCTTCTTGCTGAAGTACAGAACACGCTGTCTCCACACTTGGAAGTGGATGTATCATCAGCAAGTTTGTTCTATGTGTACCATAGCCTTTGTCAAGGCCATTTAGGAATTGAAAAAGCTTTTGTTCCTCCTTTTGTTTAGCAAGAGCACTCAAAAACAAGCTCATCTCATGTGTTACTTCAGTAAGTTTAGGCAAGTCATTCATTGACTCCAATTCTTCCCAAAGACATCTCATGGTAGTGTAGAACTCACTAATTGACACACCATTCTGTTTAATCTCATACACTTCTTTACTCAACTTATACTTTCTAGAACCATTACTCAGAGCAAATCTCTTCTCAAGTTGCAACCAAATTTCAAAAGCAGAATCGATAAAGAGAATTGACCTTCTAATTGAATCTGTCACTGAATTGAGGATCCATGCAATGACCATACTGTTACAGGTATCCCACTGATCAGCTTTGGCTTGATCATCTGCTGATCTCACAACAGTTCCGGTCACGAAGCCTAATTTCCGTTTGGTTGCAAGCGCAATCTCAATTCCTCTCCTCCAGGATCTGTAATTGGAAGCTCCTTCAAGTTTTTCTTCAACATTCAACGATCCAGGACCATCGGACGGATGTAGAAACAAAGGATTCATCAAATCATTATGATTAATTTGTCTGTGGCCTGACATTATGACGAATCAAGCAAGAAATCACTGCAAATCTCAGATACGAGCTAGATTGATTGGAGAAAGCAACGCAATCAATCGAAATTGAAATGAAAAAGTGTTTGAAGAATTTAGCTAGATTGATAATGATTCAAGATTATCAACCGAAGATCAAAGAAATTCAAGTGAGATATGAGATTCACAGTTGTAAAAGAAAATCAGTGTAATTTTCTTCTACCTCAAAGCTTGATCTCTGCACTTCCATGGAGCTCTGATACCATGATGATGTTGAGTAAACATGGAAGATCAGGATCAGCTGAGAGAAAATCAGAATAGAGAGAGAAGAAGAAGATCTTTCATTGAGTTGAGAAAAAAATGATTATCGCCTACAGGAGAGTATTTATTAGTTGTTAATACAAGATATTTTCTCTAACAAACTAACAATCAATCTAACAAATTGACTAACAGCTTGCCACCTCAGCACACCTAACTGAGGGTCCTTTACAAAAAGCTAAGGAGGGATAGTTTTTTACATTGTCTTGTTGAATTCCTCTTTTCAAAATGACCCTCTTACCCTAATGTTAGCCAACAATTACGCCCCAACCAATTTTACCCAAAATATACCCATGTCTTTATTTGTCATTTTTCATATTACCAGTTACTGATAACCAGCTAACTTTACCAAATATCTTTTATAACCAACCAATACCACCATCTAGTCAAACCAGCTAATACAACAAGCTATCAATAACTAGCTAATCGAACTAGCTACCATTGATTGCCGAACAAGGCCAAACTCTTTAGCTTAAGTTCATTTATTTTCATAAAATGAATAAATTTCAATTGAAAAAAAAAAAAGAATCTTCGGCACTGTATCAAAATTATTATATTTTAATCATCTTTGTTTTGGATTAAGTTCTACAATGTACTATATATAAAGACCAATTTGTATAATAAGTCTCCCTTCATCCCATATTAAAAGTCCAAAATACAATTTGCTGTAACTTAGGGCGTGTTCAATTCGCTTGAAAGTATATGAACTGAATTAATGAGTTGAATGAATAGCAGTAGTAATTTATGAGAGAAAATGTGCATGGCTTAAATAGACTAGAACAACCTCAATTGAATTAAACTTAATAGAACAACCTGAAATAAAATTCGGTAGGGTGAAATGAACACACTCTCACATACTAATGAGTCACAATTCACAAAATGGACATATAATATGAGACATATGAAAAAAAAATTAAATATTTGTAATAAAAATATGTGAAAAGGAATCCACTTGAGATTTTTTTTTTTTTNAATCCGACACTACATGCTGGTACACCATATTGGTGTGACTGTGTGAGGCGGAGCCAAACAAGTAAACGAGGCCCACTTAAATGAATGCTTCATGCGTCAACAACGTGCCCTTGAAAAGCTAACATTAGTACTAACATACATTTACTCAATACCCTCACAATTCACAAACAATGCATGCTCTCATGCTACTTCCTCATTTTCATTAAGTATATTGCACCACTGCCTCCACCGATTTCCCGTTTTGTATTCTTAATTAATTCTACACTTGTGATATACACTTAGTATATGACTTGCCAAATGGATTGGGGAGTAAACAGGGTGTGTTCAATTCAATTCGGTCGCTGGTAATGTCGTTTTCGACTGAGGCTAGCTAAGACAGATGAGGATGATCTAGGGAGATGGAAGGAATTGGAATTGGAATTGGAATTGGAATTGGAATATTTTTGGAAAACTCCAATTGTATGTGAGCAGTGATTAGTCAACTTCAATGGGTAGTCTGTCCCCTCCCCCCCTCCCCTAATCCCTATAAGCTAAGAGTAGAGCATCCTTGTCTTTCTTCTCCTCCATCTGGATCATTTGGACATTTGCATGCATTACTTTTACTGCTGTTCATTCTACTCTACTCTACTCTACTCTACTCTAAGCCTCTACTGGATCTAGTCTACCCCTTTTCCCTGCAGGTTACTACTTACAGTACTACGTACTTACTACTTACTTGAGTAGTGAATCACTGAATAGTTATAGTCACATCCGGCAAAAGGAAACAGTAAGCTAAGGCTGATTGGCTTTTCATTTCAATTTCACGTTTCTTTTATGCTTGTCTTGTCTTGTGTCCCATTCCCATTCCCATTCCCATATGAATATCATCTTGGGAGGATACTATTTAACAGAGTACTCCACTGCGTTATCAAATTACTCCATTAGGTTATCAAAACACAAAAAGGCCCCATCAGCTTTTCAAGCTAAACTAAACGATGGATGATAGTGGGCCTCCAATTACTCCTCAGGCCAGGCCAGCTCAAGCCCCTTTACTTTCCCCCACCTAAACCAGGTCAGTTGTCACCACTTATTCTTGGCCCACAAGGCTACTATGGTTAGCCTCTCATCTTTTGTTAACAGCTTGTCTCTAATGAGATTAGTCTCAATGAGACCACCACTTAGCCCAACTTCAATAAGTGGATCCAAGTCCAACCCACAAACCCTTTTTTATTCATGCGTCTCATCTAATAATTCAATAAGACACGTCTCAAACAAGAATTTGCCCTTTGCCAATCACATTTTAACTGTTGATTAGTACTTCCAAAACTTGAATCACACAACTTAAGGATCACAAATTGGATCAAAGTCTATATAAGAAGACTCATTACTTTACTAGGAGAGACCCTCATGAGATAAATAGGCACCAGAAGAAACCCCATTTCATATCACCGGAAACAATTATTTGTATAGCGGATATGACAAACTGCTATCAACATTTATATACTCCACAGGCAATGGAACCATAATATTTCCAAGAAAAAAAAGCTACCAGTTTAGCTCAAAGATCCTATGGAAATCTAGAAAACAAGTAATATTGTAGTAAAGTATATTACTGTCCTTTCAAAGATTGTCTTCTCCTATTTATTTGCTTCTGCTAGTATATTTATTCATATATACTTATATCACGTCCCTTGGCAACCCCCTACATGGCATATTTCTGGGTCCATGCTCTTGCAGTAGCTTCATATTTCACCGTATCACTCTTGTAAATTTCAGCAATTTCAGGCACAAGGGGGTCATCAGGATTTGGATCTGTCAGCAACGAGCATATGGATAGCAAAACCTGGTTCAAGTCAAATAGTCAACCATTGTTACAACCTATAAATCTGAATTTGCTACATGTCAAATCTACCAATAACCTCGATGTCTTTCGTACTGCAAACAAAATCAACTAGCACAAACTAGGATTCAGTTCCTATGAAGACTTGAACCCAAACACACACTAAGGGCCTGTTCATTTCAACTTATCTAGATAAGTTTCAGTTCAGTTCAGTTTAGATAAGCTAAGTTAAATTCCGTTAAGCTCAGTTCAATTCCTACAACTTACTTTTTATCTCACATATTACTATTCATTCAGTTCAGTTATGTTCTAATAAGTTCAGATCAGTTTTAGTTCAAAAAGAACAGGCCTCAAGCTGGGGGTGGCACACTGGCACTATCATATCTTTGGGCGGAGTCAGGGGCTAGGTAAAGACAAAGATATAAATTTTCCTACTAGTAAAATAAAGCCATTGTAAATCGTTCAACAAATGGAAAACAAACAAGTAATCTACCTTAGACAATGTAAGAGCAGGACTCCATTGATCTTTCAGAATGTCAAGGCAGATACTTCCATTGCTGTTAATATTTGGATGGTAGACCTTTGTATTGAAAGCAACCTGCAAATCAGGAAAACGTCCAACATATGGACAAAAATGAGACAAATGACTGCCGGCTAAAACCAAATTGAATCGCATTGCCAGAAAAGAAATTATTAATAAAATGAACCACCAAGGAGGATATCACAAATTGATGCTGATCAGAGTGAATAAGTAATGAGCGAGCAAAAGCAAAGCAATTTCTCCAAGGGTTACCTTTGGAGGCTTAAAGGGGTAATCTGGTGGGAAATGGATAGACAAGTAGAAAACACCGCCAGCAAAGGGACTGCCTTGTGGACCAGCTATAGTGGCTTGCCAGTGAAACATGTCACTACCTTGAGGGCCTGAAAATTTATATGGTTATTAACATGCTCATGTTTACTCATAGAGCTTGTACTAATAGTTATTGCTTTGGTTGTATATATCAATACCTCTAGTATGTGGTGTAACCATGTTTAAATAGTTTAAATTTTAGCAACTGCGATTACATTAACTCCTATGAATCCTTTCTTTATACTTTAATAAAGTGATGCAGTAATTTGTAATCAGAGCCCAAAATTAAGGCAAAAAAAACAAACAATTGCACACAGAAAACTACTGTAGTTATAGACGGAGTATGTTCAAGTACTGCTACTTGACTACAAATACATACTTATTCGTATATTTGTATATATTAATACACTTGTCTAATCAATAAAATTGACAATCTTGGAATTTCTTTCATATTTCACTAAATATCAAAATTGAAATAGAAAATCCATGAATAAAATTGAAGGAAGATGAGAAAGAGAAAGAGAAAGAGAGGGAAAGAAACCAGCGCTGCAATTAGCAGGAGGATCTTTTTGCAAGTCCTTGAGCTCCTTCTGGATCCTTTTACTAGCCATGATATGATATATCTATCTGCATTATTATTATTATTATAATAATCGTAAGGAACAACTTTGATAGTATGAATTAATCAAGGATCAAAAAGAAAATAATCGTAAATTGAATGGTAATTTCAAGAAAACTGCAATTGTGTGAAGTGAAGCCATTAACAATAATGAATGCCAATTACAGTTGAAACAATTGATTTTGAAGTTGTAACAAAGAAAAGAATTCGTTCTTAATCTGAGTTAGAAGAAGAAATCAAATTACTGTAAACGAAAGAAGATATCATAAGAGCACAAGCAGGGGCAGAAAGAGAGAGAGAGAGAGAGAGAGAGAGAGAGAGAGAGAGACATACATGGAGTTGGATTGTTGGAGGGGTAGGGTTTTGAAGTGAATTTTTTCTCAGAAGAAGAAGAAGAAGACGAAGAATGAGAATGAAGGGATTGGACTAAAATTACGTGGGGGTTTGTTTAAATAGGAGTCTCGCTAGCGTCTCGTCTCTTCTAATTCTCTCATCATACAGTAATTGATATTGATACTAGTAGTATTTCATAATATTCATATTCATGACCAAATCCTGGTCGTACCGGGCTTTTCATGTTCGGGTTCGCCCTGGACTTAAAAAAGAGTATCTTCATATTGTCGTTTTTCTTATTGCTACTCCTTGTGCATGCCCGCATGCTTCACCATAAATAATTTATTAATTAATTGTATATATTCTATGTACTTGAAAGTTTAGATCATCATTATGATAAGTACCTAAGGGTGTATATTTGTGTTTAAATACTAGGATTTTCTTCTTTTATGAATAAGAAATATGTACGCAAATAATTCAACAAATAGAGCGTCTCATAATTATTTTGCATATGATTTTGTCCGATAATAATCACACATTTACATGATCCTAACGTATTTGCACTAAATGCTAATAGTAATTACACGTATTGTTTGTTTAGAGTAGGGGTACGGTGTAACCTTAGAGCACGATTTCAATTTATTTGAAATCAAGGTTATCTTCATTCAATCTCAAGTCCGCTTCAATCTCTTGCTCAACCCGACATTGATAGGCGTAAATGGTGACTTGTGAAAGCAAAAATTGAAAATCTTCATCACTTATATCGCTTTCACAACCGAGAATATCTCCAAAGGATGTCTTACCTTCTTCCCCTACATTAATCAATTCAATCCAAACATAGCACAGCTAGAAATCTTCACAATAGCACAACCAAAAAGCTTTATTGATCTTCACTATTACCAGATTAGGGTTTGAATCAATCACGAGACATAAATAAGTAATTAGGAATGTGAATAACAAAAAAAAAAAAAAAAAAAAAAAAAACTTGCCAAATAGAACTTATGTGAAACCATGTGTGTTAGACGTATATTAGCAGCTTAAGCCAAGGTCGTGGCGCTCTACGCCACCACGTCGTGTAGACATTATCACCTTAAACATCGCAAAGTAGTTTTTTTCCTTTTAACTTTTTAAGGTGCTCCGTACACTTTCTCATATTTTATCTTATCATTTAACGTCCATTTACAAAGCTTTCAAGCCGATGATATCCGAAATGAGGGACCATTTCGTACTGTTATTATTGATGACTTTTACAAATACAAATACTCCTAGAAGGTAGATGAAAATCAAAGAAGTACTCAACCTTGGGCGATGAATGATAGTAGTAGCATTCCTTATATTCCTAGAGGGAATATTCAAAATGGATAGTTTTAAAAAGGAAGAATATGTGAAAGAGAGTGATGTGATGAGTTGATGACTAGTCTGGCACTAAGGAAGCTGAGGCTGCAAACTGCAAAGTGCAAAGGCCAGGCCAAAGAGCGAAAGAGCGAAAGAGAGAGAGAGAGAGAGAGAGAGAAAGAGAGAGACAGAGGACGTGGTGGGAGCAGCACAAACCCCGGCGGGCTGATGACAATAACTGCTTTATCAGACCACACACACTAATTTGTCACAACAGATTGAAGAAAGAGAAAGACAAAGACAAACAAATAGAGAGAGAGAGACTCGCAGATTGAAGAAACAGAGAAAGAGTATGAAATTCCCAAACCCCTAACTATCATTCATTCATAATTCCCTCTATCTATTTTCTTCAATGCGGAGTATTTTTTATTTATTTTTTATTTAATTTCATTTGATTTGATTTGGTTTCTGCAATTCGCAATTGAATTTGTGTGTTTTCCTATAAAAGGTTCTTCCTTTATCGCTTCTTAATTCTTAATTGGCTTACGTAATTATTCTAGGTGGTGGCCTTTCCTATAGTTTACATCCTCTACTTATTGCTGCTCAGCTGATTCCTCATCTGGGTTTACCTTTGATCTCTCAAATTAGGTATGTTTTCTTTCCTTCTTTTTTTTCTTAGAAAAATCTATATCTAACCTAATGTAATCTAGATCATTTAAGTTTGCGGCCTCTAATATTGCTTCAATCAACATTACAGCTTGTTTAAGTCGCTTTGATTAGAGTTGCTTGGATTGCGAATCCGTCCCTTTCTTACTGATGTCGATTGCCATTGCCCCATTCGGAATATTTCATATTTGTGATGCAGATGTTACTGCTTAAGACTTGAGTATTAGATTTAGATATTCAATAGTCGTATGCTTGGAATTGGAAAGGGAATGTTGGTGCTGGGCACTCGTCTTACTGAAAAACATATGTGGAGTAGTAATTTTGCTTTGTTTGCATCTTGCATCTTGCATCTTGCATGTAATGTAATTATCTACTCCTGTGTTACCCGGATTCTATCCCTGCACCTAACAAACGTCGGTAGTACTGCTCAAGCTTACATTCCGTTCCTTTCTTTCTTTGTATTGTTCCTTTCATTGTTTTTACATCAAGGTGCTCAGTGGTATTCAGTCATCTGATGGTTGCATGTTATAACGGATTTTGCTATTCTTCTTTCTCTGGGACCTCTTGCATAATGTTGGGTTGCATTCTCATGTGATATATTCTTCCTAACACCTCCAATCATGAATAATCTATGAATTTACCTGCATTTTGGTATTCTGTGTAAAAGTCCTCTATACCATTGCAATACTATGCTCAATCTTGACAAAAGAAAGAAAAACAGGTCAAATGAAGAAAGGAAAAAAGGCGGAAAAAAAAAAAAAAAAACTATGCGTTTGTTGACTTTTCAGTTGTTCATTTTTTATAGATTTTGTACATTAGTTAGCCGAAAGAATTTGGAGAGGCTGATGAAACTGAATACTATCTTTTATCCTTTCTCTTCTTCAGTGGCAGACCTACTCAGTCCCATAGATAAGATGTGTCCATTACACACCATAATAGATAACAGTTTAATTCTTCCATGAGCATGTTCAATCTAGTCTTTGATATTCTGTTTAGTCTTGATAATCATGCAGCAGTAAGGAGATTGACCCTGAGAAAATGTTTGGTCTTGCCCCCATTTCCCAGTTACTTATATCCACTTTGTCCATCTGCGATGATTTACTGTAGTTAAGCCATGCAATCTGGTCCATCTATCGTGCTTCAATATATTGGAAACCATCGATTTTGGATTTGCTTGACCATGAAGTTTATGTGCAGGTCGGCAGGTGCATATCTGTCATAAGCTGAAAATGGGAGGTGCACTTGGAAAAGTTGAATCACCTAAGAAGGGTTTTTTACCAGAAACAAAGCTTGAAGCCAAAATGGTTGAAGCTATGCAGAAGAGGGCTGCTAGAGGAACAGCGATGAAATCATTTAACACCATAATCCTGAAATTCCCCAAAATTGATGAGAGCTTCAGAAAATGTAGAGCAACTTTTGAAGAATTTGGTATGTATCTACATTTAGTAATGGGACAACTCCCGCTTCGTACAAGGAGCCATATATGTGTAATTCTGTTGTGTAGGCNAAAAAAAAAACAACAACCCAAACACACACACACACACACACACACACACGGAATGGAGGGGAAGAAACTGTAAAGATGTTGTTCAGGCTAGTTGATTTCGCCTCTGGTTCAAAATCTCCTAAGTTCCTTCGAATAGGCTAGTTTTGGTTCACTGTTCATTTATCAGAGCTTCATCTGTCTTAAAGACTCATTTCTTTCTACCACTTACCCAAATGTCCAATATCATGCTGTATTTTTCCCGTTACAACTCATGTTAGTGCCTGCTGCAGCATCTGACAGTTGTGCTCCTTCGCAGATGAGGATAAAAATGGGGTGATAGATCACGCTGAGCTGAAACACTGCTTCCGCAAGTTGGAAATATCTTTCACAGAGGAAGAAATTAATGATCTCTTCATGGCATGTGACATCAATGAAGACATGGGAATGAAATTCAATGAATTCATTGTGCTTTTATGTCTCGTGTATCTTCTTCAGGAGGTTCAAACATCTACTGAAGCTGTATCCACAGAAATACATACTTTAATAACGGTGTATAGCCCCACCCCCAAATATCTTGAAAGAAAAAAAAAAGAAAGAAAATAAGAGTTGCTATGAATGGAAAACAACACCAAGTCTGGATTCTGTTACTGTTGGTAAAAGCTGCAAATAGAAAGGGAAAAGGGAAAAGCTTCCACTGAAAAGGGTTTAATACCCCACCACATCATCTCTTTCTCCTGTCAAAAGTAAAAGAGAGGAAGAAGTGAAAAGCTTTTTGTCTACTGTGTTCTTGCATTACATCACTTGCTTGTTACAGTGATAACCGGAAAATATTTCAAAAGCTGCATTTTAAAATAGTTCTCTTAACGTTGATCTTACATGTTGAATTCCTTTGATGCATATTTCTTGTGTCCTTGACAATTCTAGAAATCTCGGATGGGCTTGCCAAATCTGGAGGCGACATTCGAAACATTGGTTGATGCATTTGCTTTTTTGGACAAAAATAAGGATGGCTATGTCAGCAGGACTGAGATGGTTCAGGCAATAAATGAAACTACTAGCGGGGAACGTTCTTCAGGCAGAATAGCAATGAAAAGATTCGGTTAGTCCCTCTCTTTCTCCTAGCATATAGTAATGCATGTCAGGACTCGGGAGTTTTCTTTTGTTTTGGTGTGTATATGCATGGTTTTTGAGGATACGAGTTCTTATACTACAATGTCTAGAGAACATGAGGCAAGATAATGAGGAAAGATTCTTTCAAATTGGGAATCTAATAATTTCCAAGGATGGCAACAAAATACTTTGCTACAAGTTTGTTCAATTTGAATTAATTTCATGTTCCCTTTCTGAAGTCCTGCCAACTTTTCTGAAGTCGTGTCATGGTTGTAATTAGGTTAAGGATTCCAAAAAGATCCATCTTTGTTGGTCTAATTTGGAGTGTCAAATTGTACTTCCTTGTCCTAGTCTCTAATGATTAGAAACAAGTTGCTTTGGATGTAGTCCTAGTAACATGGTTAAGAGAGGATGATAGTACGCCTTAGGGCATTAACATCAAGTTTGATGTGCACAATTTTCTGGTCATATTAACTTCTCTAATAGAAAAGTTGTGTCTTTTTTGCTTTGTCGTTCCTGTATTTCTACTTCAGAACATTTTTAACATGTTCTATCTACTATTGCAGAAGAGATGGACTGGGATAAAAATGGAATGGTGAACTTTAAGGAATTTCTATTTGCTTTCACCCGTTGGGTTGGTATTGATGAAGCTGATGATGAGGAAGAGGGTGAAGGAGCTTGATCAATTCTCCTAGGTTTTCTATCTGAATGTACTAGCTGCAACGGTGAGTAGTCCAGCTAGGATGGTGAATTGGTGCCTACGCACATGAATATTGTTTTGACAGGAACATTAAAATTGTTGTAAAGTTACCATTGAATTGTTATTGCTTGTGTAACAATGTAAATAGCCTCTTGTTCGAAGTAGTGTGGTTTCAATAAGGGTGCAAGCTTTGATTGCTATCCGGATTTTCATGGCATACAATCCCTACAAATAGCAAGTACATTCCAAATTTTGGTGCAGGCTTATTTGGTAGATTTTCAAGCCACTTGCATGTCGATACAGGAACACGATTGATGAACACCTTAACACCTTTATATAAGTAGAGTAGTTTTCAAAAGGGATAATTTCACTGAGATATACCGAGGTTTAGCGAAAATACACTAAGGTATACCGAGGTTTCACAAAATATATTGAGGTACACTATTTTGGAAAACTTGAATGCAATTCATGATTTTAGTGATTGAATTTACTATAGTATACATTGGGTTGAAAGAGGTAATGGTTGTGAGAAGCCATTAGGTTTGACATTGTATTTTTTCAGCTTTATTCTCATGAATGAGGAACATGTGAAGGGGTGCAAAAGCATTAATTGGGGTTATTAGGAACATCTAAAGGGTTTGTTTGCATCTGTTTGATGGATTACTATTGCTTTTGATAGTTCCCAAAGTATAATTTACTAAATCCGATCAAAGAAATCACGAGTTGCAATTAACTTTTCAAATTCGTATACCTCATTATATTTCCGAAACGTCGGTATACCTTAGTGTGTTTTCGCTAAACCTCGGTATATCTCATTGAAATTTTCCTTTTTCAAAATCGCTACCAAGAGGTGTCCCAGGAAAGAAAAACTCGTAAAAGTTTCATCCACCCCCACCCCCCGGTTTTTGTGCTTCTGTTTTGAGTGATTTTCTTAGGTTACCTTCACAAACTTCTTGCAAGGAAAAGCCACTCCTAAGCACTTGTACTGATTACACTAGGGCTTGTTTACTTGGATGTAGTTGTATCTACAACGTAATGCATCATTTTAGCAAGTGGAGGTAGGTGTGGAAGAGAGAAGATGGAGGGGAGTGATTGAGGAAGGCGTTATTGATCACATCAATCTATGTAATCACAATCGCTCTAGTATAATCAATGTAATGAGGACTATAAGTCATAATGTTTACAAAGAACCTAACAACTACACATTTTATGAGTAGCCATGAGAATGTTTACAACTATAAGATGCTCATTGCATTGTAATTATTATTACATCCAAGTAAACACTACTTAATAGCTTTTACTCAAGTATATGGCAAAGACGACGGAGAGAGAAGAAATCAACCTGCATAATCCACCTTAATCTGGAGGAGAGGCCTCTGAAAAGCCAGGTGCAAATGTAGATGAAGTGGAGGTGGTATGCATGAATGTTTGAATACCAAATATAAGGAGAAGATCAAGCTCAAATAATGTCATAAACCAATCTGTCTCCACCTACTATTGCTAATAGACATTCAAAACCCATAGAATGAGTAACAATCGTCTGTCCCCCACACTGTATGCACACCATATTATAAACACTACAATCACCCTACCAAAACTTTCACAATCTCATAAAATTGCCAAATAATACAAGAGTGATCACCAACTAGCCTAGATCAACAATCAACATACAAAATGCAAGCCCTTTGAACTCATATGGTCATTTAGGTATAAGCTATTATCACCTTAACCACCCAGAATAGATGCCTAAACAGCTTGGTGCACAAACAAAATTAGAACTGGCGAACTAAATGTGCCAGTGCCCCGATGGCAGTTGGGACTTGAGAACCACTGTGGCTGGTAGTACATTAACACCAGTAGCATCAGAATGGAATGTCCAATTAATCTTCATAGCTAATATTCTCCAGAACCCACTACATCAAAGTGTATTACCCCCGAGTCTTAGCCCTCTTCATTCCCAGGCTGTTGTTGTTAAAGGGAGAAACCGAACCAGACATGTGGGAACCATCTTCGCGAAGTGTCCCATTTAGCATTGCTAACTCTCGCAGTTGCTGTTTCTTAAAGTAATCCTGCGACTCATCCTGGTCAAGAGGATAGAAAGTTACTATAGTTCTAAGCTTCAAATAAAGTTGATGACAAGCACATTTAAACAGTGGGCTATGCTCAGCTTGGGTAGCCAATATAAATAAGGTACAGTAGTTACCACAGGCTTGAGCAGATCCTCAAGTATCTCACGTGCCTGCATTAGGCGAGCATCAATAATTTCAACAGGCAATTCTGCCTCCACGAGTATATGGAGCGGTTCATTGAGATGTTCATACCCCGGTTTACCACGCATCATATCCTCCTTTAATGAAACATAATGCAAAATACTTGTGTTAGTATCATCAGAACTAATTCCTATTTGAGTACTGCTATAAATAAGTGAAGCTCCTGAATCTAAATGCTCCAACTGTTGGCCATCAAATTACTCAATCCCATGAAATAGCCAAAATGAGTTGTAGCATAAAAGCTGATTAAGACTTCCAAGGATGCAGACTGAGATCACACTTTCAGCATTGGCAACAGAAAATGAAATGGAAGTTCCATAGCTATGAGCTCAAACAATAGGCACAGAAAAAAAAAGACAGCTAAACTTACTACTAACATTAACTGTTACAAAATACATACAATTCTCTCTTTAAAAAAAATAAAAAAAAAAAAAAAGTCCATACAATATTCACATGATGAACACACTAAAACATGCAAGAGTATATGCTAGTGCGTCAAAGAGCAAAGCAATTTTTTGTCCAAATTTCCATCTATAAGCAATCTCTAACTTGCCATTTATGTACAGCCTGAAACATTGTCCACTATCTTACTAATATAAAATATTAGTGTTTTTTCTCTCCTCATCCTATCCTTCTAAAAGGCTTTTACTTGAAACAAAAGTGTCATTTAATTCATCCTAACAAGTGTGATTCCACTGCTACCTGGGTATAGGGGGTCAATATTTGTGTTACCTTACCCTAATAATGTGGTGCTCTTTCTCTGGAAAGCAGCATCAACTTGTTATATGCACTAAACTTGGAAGAACATATGAAGAGCCCGATGTTCAAGCATCATCAAAACCACAAAGCACAAACACAGTATATCAAAGCAGCATTGTGCCACGTTGATGCCACAATCAAGTCCCACTCACTTGTCAGAAAACCCCATTCATCAAGTCATAGAAACACCGATAGCATTGCCATGAAGATCCAAGTTTTACCTCTGAATTCATTATCACTAAACAAATCCCAGTAATACTAAGAGCCAATTTTAAGAAAGCCACACAAAGAGAACAGACATCATAATCTTGCTACAGAGTATAAACAGATTAAACCTACAATTCAATGGCATTAGTAGATGAACAAACTCATAATACCTTGGCTGGATCCTTAATGCTACCACGTCCTCTGATTAGAACGCGGCACTCAGTGCTAGCTTCAACTCGCTTCAGAGAGTTTCCCCTAGGCCCAAGAAGACGCCCGACAAAGTTGTACTGCTACACCACGCATAAAAGTAATAATGTGGGAATGTTGTACAAGCATATCTATCACCACTATATAACAAAAATTAGAGAGGTACACCAACTTCATACATTGGGATATTTATCAACAGGAATATCCACTCTAATAGTCCTCTTCACGATAAGGCCTGACGAGTTACCATGAGAACCAAGCCAGTTCTGGGCTGAAGATTGGTGTAAAAGACCAGACATCTGCGCACAAATACTGAACTTTGTCAAAAGAAGTCAAGACAGGGAAAGTACCATGTATCATCAAGGATTCAACAGAGAGAACCCATAGGAAACTTGGGGGTATCACTGACGGGATAGAATATTAGCTTAACACAATATCAGAAATAAACAAAAGAAATGTGTAACTTCAAACCCAAAAATTAAGCTCCCGAGTAATGTTCCAGAAAAGCTATCCAATCAACAGAAACATAGTCTAAAATGGTTTTCCAAGTCCAGACACACAGGAGCTATGTAATCTTACAAATAAGTATAACACATCAAAATATGAAATGGAAAACAAAGCATCCCAGGGAGAGGCTTATTCCTATTTCTTGAGAGTCTTGAGCCTCTTTCAAGATACAATTACGGAAGTAGTTCAAATTTTACAAGGCAGATGGATTCATTGAACATGATAGAAGTGTCATGGGTCACAATGAAACCACATCATGAGTTATGTAACGCCAATTGAAGAAGAAATATCTATCGCCACAGCAGCAGTCCATCCTAGACTAATAATATTCCTTGACAATGTTAGCTTCATCACTGTCTGCCTTGAGAAAAGTGGATACGCTAGCAACAAATAGTCAAGAAGGGAATCAAGTTAGCACTAAAAATACAAGATTGAGTCAGCAAAGCTTCTTAAACAGTAAAATTTGACGGAAACTAAAGGTCGTGTCAATGGTCAGTAATCCGTACTTCTGATTGGTATGATGGTGGTGCCCATCCATTCATATCCGCTCCTCCATTTGAAAACATTCCTCCAGATGCCAGGGGCCTAGCATGTTCAAGCCCAGATTGATCTAAAATTGAAGCATTCCCCAACAGTGTAGTTACACGCAATATTTCTGCTCAATGTCAATTTTCAATAACAGATGTACTAGTTAGCATTTGTTAAAATTTTAGTCGGTAGTCACCACAAAAACAATACAAGTGTTATTCAGTCAGTTCAGAAAGAAAGAGAGACCTAAAAAGAAAACAGAAAATAAAAAAAAAAACCACTGACCCACACACAGGAAAGCAAGGAGGACAAGAAAACAGCTTTAAAACCAGATAATTTGTGACTTGCTCGAATGGTTGTATTAATAGTAATCTAGCAAAGGAAACTTATGTAATAATTATCTTATATAAGTCAAGAAACTCTCAAAATAAAGCTAATCTTATAAGAAAGCATGACTCATTTATATTGTCAAGATAAATAAGATGTGGTAAATTTCTTGGCAATTTAACCTAATGACATTGACATTGGATCTATTGCTTTTTTATCTTTACATCATTCGATGTGATTTCCAACAGTATCCTTTTGTTCACGTATCTTATATTTGAATAGCAAAAAAAAAATAAAAGAAAAAAAACATCTAATGAATGTTTCCATGAATTGCATGAGAAGGTAAGTAACTTCATATGCTAAGATTTGTTTCAAGACACTCAGATGAGGACTTACCAAAACAAATAAGAGCAGGTATTAACCATGCAAATCGAAGGAAACAAATCACAGAATCATTCTACAGGCATAAGCAATGGAAACCTATTGACCTCTAGAAATTTTGTGAAATTCCTTATTCTGTTAATGGATTCAGCATAGTAACTGCCCCTCTTTAATATCTTACATCCTGCTTATAGAGAGCAAGACATAACTTACCAAATTGGTAAATGACACTATCAGAGGCAAGCACGTAATGTTAATATGGAAAAAGGAGTGAGGCTGAAAGCTACAGTCTCTGGCCTTTCTTTGTTCCCATGATGATTATACGTCGTGCAGGAGGAGAGTCACTTATAATTTGACGTCTTACAGAAGGATCATACCTAAATTGTGTACGTGCTCCCTTACCCTCATTCCACTCCCAAGAGCCCATCCTCACCACACCCAAAGAGAAAAGGCAAAACAATGAGCAAACAACAAATATAGAGACAAATTACAAATGAAGGATGCATTTGACCTCTTACAGATGAACTGTGTACATGCTCCCCGTAACCTTATACCACTCCCAGATGTCCACCCTCCCCACACCCAAAGAGGAAAAGTAAACAAATAAACAAACAAAGATAAGAGACAATTTTCAAATAAAGGATTCATGAGTTCGTTTCAAACAATGTACTGGATTTGTAGGCAGAATTTGCATGACAAGGCTCTCTATCCACATAACGTTTCATTTGTGCCTAGAAGATAACTGAGTTGAGATGCAAATGAACACCACATCTCTCTCACTTTGTCACCAAACAGTGAAAAACATAGAGGGCGCAACTTGAGTTTCCAAGTAAGGAGTACTTAACAATACCACTGCAACATATTTAAGGATGTGACCCCCTCTATACAAATATTTGTTGAATTCAAACCCTATTATTTCAATCAAATAGATCAAATAATACAAGCTTAATTATCCAATTAAGACCGCATAGTGCAGTAATATACTTGTATCTTTCTCCCATCTATAGGTCAGGTACGTCATTCTTTTCCAACCAAGATTTGACCCAACCCTACTGCAACAACAGAAAAAAATTTGCTAGCAATATGCCCATAACAGCCACAAGTCAAGGAAATACTTCCTGATTTGTCACATATAAGTCAGGGGACCAATACGTAACTTATTCTGGAAACAATAGGCAACCAGTTCATTGAAAGCAACGATATTGCTCCAATGAAACTAAGAAGAAATAGAACAAAATAGCGCCAACAATCGAGAAACCAAGCTCAGATGTCACTTTCAGGTGATATGAATGCAAAGGATGACAGAAGGCAAGTTCAATATTTTACTGTGAAGAAACATTAAAGACAGATGCAATGCAATGTGACCTTAAATCTATTAGATGCCTAAAATTTTGCAACAAACAAGAAGAGAATCATGACATCAGTAGAAAGAGTGAGCATTATTATTGCTGACCACCTACTACAAGTATTACCCCTTGCCCCAATGCCACAACATATATTAATATTATACTCTCCATCCAAAACATATTTTCAAGTTTAGAACAAGAGAAATACTACTGAGAGATAATTTAATGCTTTGTATCCCACTTAAATATCCCAGAAAATTGCGAAGAATATGAATAGTTAATGGTTAGGGACGCAGGGAGTATGAAAAATCCAAATGTCATGTCAGTACACATCAAAATACAACTACTACACGCGAACTACTGCAAATATAGTCATATTTTCCTACTTTGTATTACCATTATGGAAAGGCTAAGGAGTATATACACTCTATACTGTCAGTTCATTAGCAGTACATTTATAGTTCATAGGTTGAGCACATTCGCAGATGCAATATTTTTTTTTTCAAAGAGCTTTTATGGAAGCTGGTCATCATATTTACGAAAATTCACTTATTAACCATTTCACGTATCGCATTAATTTTTGACTCTGAAGAGTGTTACTTTAATTACGTCCTTCAATAACAAAAGATTGATACAAATATATTCACTAATACGTGCATGAAAATGGGACCTTCATGCATAGCATTAATCATGTTGAAGCAATAGTGACTTGCATACTCTTTCCTCATCCACAAAACCTGAAAGTTCCCTCCTCCTTTCTCAATGAGATGACCTTCACAAAATGTGAGAGTTGAGAGATGGATGTACACTTAAAAGATGAATAGGGTTCCCTAGTGATCTATCACTGAATAACCTTCAAAGAGGAGACAAACCTTAAGATCCTTTTATGTATACTCATAAAAATTGAACATGATGAAAATAGGAAAGCAAAGCAAAAGATAACCTGCTCAACACGAAATGTTAAGAGTGGAAAGGAGCATTATGCTCAAGCCACACCCATATGCTTTCAATATAACAACGTTAGATAACATGCTTTCAAGATATCAGCAAGTGTTGATGAAACTAACCCTGATTTAACAAGCGGTAGCACTGTGGAAGCACCGGCAGAAAAGGCCCTATTTTTTGACGTTCAGCCAACAACTCAGAGAGATATCTGAACAAATAAATAGAACTCAATTAGATGACAATGAGCAAGGGGAAAAAAACAATTTATACTCTATAAACAGTTGCAGGAATATTGAGCACATGAAATGTCCAAAAAGAAAACAATTCCTGATGATATATATCGTAGGAGCTCCATCCATATAGGAGGAGGGCTATTAAGATCGAGACGAACATATAAAATTGCAAGAAGAAATCGAAACAGCCAAAATACAAAGCAAGCAGGGTCCCAGATTTAACAAAACAAGGAGCATATACAGATCCTGACTGAAACACAAAATGGCCAACCAGACAGTCTGATATGAGATATCAGAAGAAGTCTGTCTTAACTGCTTAGAGCAGAATTTCGTAAAAACAAATATATATTATTGGGATTAATAGCAATACTAGGAGTATATTAGTAAAAAGGATCAAATGAATTGCAAGAGCAGGCACATAATTATGGCAGTAGCAAATGTATAAATCAGATAAGAGTCACATACAGAACATTACAGTACAGCAAATGACTGACACATACTAGTATGTATTAGTAGGACAACAGTGAAACGCAAATCAAATGAAACCAAATCGAGCATCAGCTTAACTCGAGATCTTTATTCTTTGGTAGTGATGAAGCAAAAAATCAAGGACAAACAATATACTACTCCATATGATATCTCTTCAACAACCAAACCAATAAAAAGTACAGAAAATAAAAAAATAAAAAAAAGGGGGGTAGGGGGAG
>BSSO01001515.1:0-23188 GCA_030267885.1 Mesembryanthemum crystallinum
AATTTGAAAGTTATATTCTTCAGTGTCAATGAAGAAAATAGGAACAAGTACAAAACACATGCCTGCATTTCAGGCGGCAATGACCCATGAAGTGGAAGGATGATAGCATCCAGGCAAGAACCTTCCTCCAGTCTTCGAACTCTCTCTTCCAGCTTTGACACGAGCTTTTCTATGTCATCCTAATAACAAAATAAAGCTTATTAAAATAGTATACAAGAATGAATATGACCGTAGATACAATTTCTAAGGACATAAGAGATAGACCACAACAAAGTAGGGAACATGAAGCTGACCTGCCCGGTCATAAAAATTAACACATCCCCTTCCGGCTCTCGAACGTGTATGTCTATAAACAAAATCAGTTACTAGTAATTACAACTGTAAAATGAAGTCAAGATGCTGACTTACTATAACATAGTTTTTGCAAGAACAAAATCTTCTTTACATCTATTTGATATACCAACACCAGGCAACCAAAGGAATCATAATACTACTAACCACAAAATGAAGCATCCACCATGACAATGACAATTTTCTTATACAGTGAGTGACTGAGCGTATGTAACAAAATCATTAACATACCAATAGCTTTCTTCAGAGCAGACTCAAGATAGCTAGTCGGACGTTCACTACTGAAAAATATTTCTACAGGATATAACTTCCCCGGAACATTCAGGACAGGACACCCAGAGAAGAACGCTGATACTTTTTCCCCATCAAGTGTGGCAGAAGTTACCAGAACCTTTAATTTGGAATCACGCATATTAACCAACCGTTTCATAAGTCCAAGCAAAATATCCCTGTTCAAATGTTTAACAGATATTAAAAATCAGAGATGTAGCACAACAGAAGCGACCATCATTCGTCTCTCACTCTCTCTCACCATAAGACCAACAATTTTCACAGGAAATCAAAACTTGAAATCATAGACAGCAGGCTTACGTGTTTAAGCTCCTCTCATGAGCTTCATCCAAAATTATCACAGAATATGCATTCAGCTCTGCGTTAGATAGACTTTCACGCAAGAGGACACCATCAGTAAGATATCTGCGCAGTTATCAACAAAACTTAGGGATGCTTGAGAAGAATACAAATATATATATATATAGATCAAAGATGAATTCGACAGCTTACTTAATACGTGTTTTGTCTGAAGTTCTATCCTCAAACCGAATGGCATAACCTACTTCTTCCCCTAGCTGAACACCAAGCTCTTCAGCAACACGCCTGTACACAAAATGTAAGGTCGCTATGATTTAGTGAACCAACAGTGAAATGTAAGGTATCAGGTGGCCATAATGGTAGCAGTTAACAGATTAAGTCTCCCAGCACATCATGCTTAGTAGTTAGCATGAACTCTGATAGTACTAAAGCTAAGAAAAATCTAATTAAAATACAAAACTAGATTAAATGAGCAATATCAGAGAGCTTCCAATCATCCACCTAATTTGCCACCAAATACTCTAACTTTGATAACAACACATTGTTCTACTTTCTACAGACAATGCTTGCACCCATTGCAGCAAAATATCTGTTCACTGAGTTATTTTGTTTATCCACCCTCTATTTTCGGCGCACATCACAAGTTCCCAGTCCTTAAAAACCGTTATGCATGATTAGCCATGCTGACATAGTCCTTTGGTACATGTAATAGACCTCTGACTTTCTGCAATGCTGCACCATATACATGGCTTATAGGTTATAGCTGCTTTCCCCAATTTTAGAAATTTTAGCATCTAGTTTAGTTGTTTAGTCACTCCATCCCATTCATAAGGCAACCATCTTAATCCTGCACGGCAATCACCGTTCACCAGCAAACTAGTTTGCATAAATGCTATGGCAAGATTGCTTTTTGGGCTATTGGCACTGTGCTATTACTACTAGGATTAGCATATCAAGTAAACGTATATACGAACTCATTTGACACGAGCAAACTTCCTAGTCCTCTTTCATCTACCTAACTAGCTGCCAACCCGCCACCATTACATACTTGTAGTCCCAATATAGGCGAAGTGTCGTCTATTTTATCAAGAAAGTATAGGGTTCACCAATTGCTTCTGTCTATCCACCCCCTAATTCGAGGCAGGCAACCAATCAAAACTCCACAAATACTGTTACACATTATAGCACATGCTGAACGCGTATTACTCTGATTTTCTACAATGCCCAACAAATAAACAGCTTAATACCCAATTGCCCAATTTTAGGTAATTAATCTTCCTTTCCAAAACTAATAACTCAAGCATCCAACTAGTATCCTTTGACCCTAACAAATACTAGTAACTATCACCCAAATCTCTTGAATAACAATTAGCAACCAAAACTACTCAATTTTGCCAGTTATGTGAAGAATACGAACTACGATCACATTAAATTATTCAAACTTTAGATGATCAAAAAAATAATCAGACAAAACGAAATGGGGAACCTGGCAACGGATACGGCGGCAACACGGCGAGGCTGGGTGACGCCAATCATGCCGGAATTGGCGTAACCTCGTCGCATGAGCATCTGCGAGAGTTGAGTGCTCTTCCCAGAACCTGTTTCTCCGATTAAGACAGTGACTGAGTTTTTCTCCACCGTTTCCAAGATTTTCTCTTCGAATTGAATGATTGGTAGCTTCGCCATTGATTTTGATTGTGAAAGTAGACGAAGAATTTGAATAGCTGAACGTATAATTAGTCTAAAAAACTATGGAATTGTTGAAGATGAAAGGAGAGATTTGGGTTAGGTTTTTAGGGTTTATGGTTCCGTTGTGTGTTCCGGGAATTGATGACCGGGAAGGTTTGGAGTTCAAAAACGAAAGCATATATAAGAGGGACATAAATAAGTACATAATTTAGTTTGGTCGAAATTAAACATTTGAGATATTTTGTGATAAAATTAGAGGAATAAATAATACTAATAACAGATGTTCAAGTAATTACCATTATTATTATCTCAATGGAGGACTCGTTTGTTATCCGTATTTGTGTTCATTCAGTTGAATGAATTCTTGATGAGTGTGTGGAACTAAAAAGTACTCATAAAGATAGTAATCCTTCAACTGTTTAGAATAATTTTTTTAATTGTTTATAGTCATACTTAATACTCTCGAAGTAAACTCTAGATTGTTTAAATTTTTAAAATTTGCTTAATCTCATCTTAAATTGCTCAAAAATATTCATAATATTCGAACTAACCCCTGAATTATTGAAAGTAATATTTGAACTACTTAAAACGATAATTATTTTGATTATAGCACAAGAGTGATTTTGATAGGGACAATAATAAAATTTGAACAAACAAAATATTCCAGATGATATAATGAGTTCAATCAAAGTAAATTACAATTGTGCCGATAAGGTCTTAGCATAGTGGCTAAGATTAAGGCGCTACAAAAATAATACTCCACATGTACATAAAGAAGTTCCGATTTTTAAAAGAAATTAATACCAACAAATAAACACCATCAACCTATCAAAAATATGAGTTCTATCATGCTATTATAAATAATTAAATGAACATCATATTCAATGTAGATAAGTCCATTTTTTTTTCCCCTGAAGTTAGATGGGTGCACTTAGTATACTAATAATACTATAATATTTTAACATGACCTTACATTCACTATACTTTGGTGTAATTAGCAACATTCTTTTATTGTATTGTGATATGAAATAATAATTTCAATTCTCAAAATTGTCTACTCTATTTCCCCTTTTCAACCATATGGATTAAATCAATTTAAAAATAATGTTGATAATTAAATCTTCACTGCCGTAATTGGGCGCATCCCTTTGATATAGTGACGTTCGAAAAGGTTTATATAGCTTTTCACCGTCTTATATAAAGGCGGACGATCTTCTGACACTAATTCTTTTAACGGTCCCACCTCCTTTTCAAGATCAGGAGAAAAGAACAATGCTATGGATACCCTTTCTCTCTCTAGATCAGCCTTCACTCTATGCTCAGGGCTTTTGAATATACCGTTGCTCATTATCTGGAAAAATACATACACCAGTGAGAGGTAGTAAGACATTGTGTAAAGTATATTTGTAAATATAGATTTTAACAAGCCTTACTTCCATTTGGTCACCAATATTGACCACAATTGCATGAGGGATTATAGGAACCTTAAACCATTGATTATCCTTTAGTATTTCAAGGGCTTCTACATCTTTGTCCATCAGTAAAAATGTTACACCAGATAAATCAGCATGTCTACTAATCTTACGAACAATATCAACATGTGGGGAAGGTGGGTAGAAGTTAATGCGTGCCAATATTTGTGGATCTTTTCCATATCCATCAAGAAAAAGGTGATCTTCCAAATTCAAGGATCTTGCCATAGCACGCACAACAAAATCATGTGCCATTCCCACCGTTGCGGCGTATTCATGCAAAATTTTCCTACAAGTAGAAACACATTGATTAAGGATGAACATAGTTATTTCGCCATAGTATATAAGCGGCGCATATCCAACACATGTTAAAATTAAGAGGTGTCTCTCAAATAAATAAATAAAATATGAGTACTTACACATGGGTTAAGTACAATACCTAAATTCATGAGGAGTTTCCGGCCAACGTTCTGGACTTCGTTGATCCTCTGGATTTATAATGAGAAATAGTCGACTACTTGCTGGAGAAGGATCATTGGGATCTCCATCAACGCCATATCCTTGGAAGTTATCATGTGTCCTTGAATATTTCACTTTCTCGTTAGACGGAAGGGCGAAGAATTGCTTAATAACACCACGGACTTCATCCAAATATTCAATTGATAATCCAATATTTGTGATCTACGAAATAAGTAATAACATATAATCATCAAACTTTATATTACAAACATTGTATATATTTAAATTAATCGTAAACTTTCAAGAGTTTATGATGCAAATATAAAGTACATTCATGCACCTTGGGCTAGCAAAAATAATGTAACATAATAAAATTAACGATAACCTGAAAACAACCCCATGTATTAATAAAATATTTTAGTTTCTTTAATTCTCTTTCAGCCATGGTAGAGCATGGAGAGGAAAGGAGAGAGAAATCAATTATGTTGGAATCCATATATTCAAGGCCATCTGCCATTGCAGATAAAATGATATTGTTTCAAATGATGTTTTGTTTTTCCTGTTTATAAATTAAGTCAAGATATGTCAAGTCTTGAATCGTGTATGTTTTGTTAATAAAAGTTATTCGGTTACCTAGACATTCACATTTATATACTATTAAAAAATTATTGACGAAACTTCTTATGTAACCTAAACAAAGCAATAAATAAACATATAATAAAACAAATGAAGGTTAGATTGTAATAAAGGAATAGACATTTGGAGTGCAATAATTAAAGCTAATACTTGCGTATTAATTGACACTTCACATTATTAAAAGAAAAAAAAACACAATAGTACACACCAAAAGAAACACCTTAGGAAACAGTAAAAATTAAACCATTTTCAAAAAAGAAAAAAGAAAAAAAAAACCTACTAAAACACTTGTGCATGATTCATATTGGAGTTAACTAACATTGCATGATCTAAAGTTTCAACTTAAGGACCTAAGTATCAAGATTTTTGTTTTTATCCATAAGATTAGGGCTGTTCAAAATCCGGTCCGGACTTGAAACCCGGACCGGATCAGCTTAAAATTCCGGGTTTCGGTCTGGACCGGACCAGTTAAATCTGGTTCCGGTCCGGTCTCCGGTCCGTTGCTCAAAAAAATCCGGTCCGTTTTTCGGTTCCGGTCTAGTCTATTTTCCGTTCCGGACCTGAATTTTGTTGCCTTTCTTCATAAAAATATGATTTTTTTCAAAGAAAATTTAAAGAAAATTATTTTTAAAAAAATTCCGGTCCGGTCCGGTCCAAACCCTGAATTTTCCAGTCCGGTCCGATCCGGTCTTCGGTCCAAAGGTGTAAAAAATCCGGTCCGTCTTCCGGGTCCGGTCCAAACCGGTTCCGGTTCGGTCCGGTCCGGTCTTGGACCGGTGAACACCCCTACATAAGATAAGGGGTAATCCATACACGTCCCAAAAAGATTTATACCATATGCATTTTGTCAAAATTGAGAAAATCACATGATTATTTTAGTATAGAATTTTCATTGTAAATAAAACCTTGAAACCAATTTTAGTTTAGTCCAACTAGATCAACAAATCATTAAAAATCGGTGTAAATAAGTAAAAGTTAACAAAAATCAATAGAATCAACAAAAATCATAAAACAAAATCAACAAATTCTATCTCAATAGAATAATCTATTGAAAGATTTGTGTCCTGTCAGTTAAGTAGCAATTAATTGGGATTATAATATATATGAATATATTATTGAGATAGCAAATACGTACGATTTAGTAATCAATATGTTTAGCTATAAATCGCTATTGATTGATGGACCAATTGGTTATTGGGCCATAGCTAATTTCGGTATGAACCTGATGGGTCACACATGAGTTAAGGAAACTGATCATGTGGGACTGGGCTTAGAGTCCAGAAGAGAAGAGAGGACAAGGAGTGACATGGGCCTAAGAGGCCATGTGCACGTTGTAAGTGGGACATGAGGCTTTAGCCTCTTGTCTCCACTTAGGTGAAATGAAAAGCCTAGTCCATCTATGGTGAACTACTTACACCCAACTTAGAGTTGGTTTATGGAGATGTTTTTTCTAAGGGAATTCAAAAGGGTGAAACACTAGCTTTCTCCCTAGTCTCTCTCTCAAAAGTGTCACATAACCAAAGTGAGATGGTAGTCTCTTGATCGATCTAGCAATCGAATTTGGTGGTCAGTCCTTGACGTGTGGACTACACATTAGAGGGATAACATTTGGGATCCTGCTATCCATTGATTCGTTCAATCGAAGAGGAACTCACGCTTCAAAAGGTAATAACTCGGTGATTCATATTCATTATGTGTATAGATTCTGTTTACATGATTATTCCGTTAGATGAGATCTAGTCGTGTAAAACCTACATCTACAATCAAGAAATCAACAAAAACAAACCATACATATCAACGAAAATAACTTGAAATGAACAGAACTTAACCTAATATAGATTATGTTCGTCAAAATTAGTGGTATCGTCACAAAAGTAACTCAAAGTAATACTCCGTAGTTGAAAATTGCTATGAAATAGTAATACACTCGATGGAGTTGAAAATTGAAAACTAGTATGAATAACTTCAAGATATAGCCTTTCTCATCGTAGTTGTTTTTGCCAAACATAGCCATAATCGGCTCGAATATTGTTATTTTGGCAAGAAACCTCAAGATTCATGAATACACGTACACAATGACACAACAAGTGAGTAGTTTAGAAAGACTAGAAAAAGGGCAAAGCGTCTTGACCTTGAAGAAGAACCTGGCAGCAGCACAACACACAATACTACTTTGCAGGTCTACATCACTCTCTTTCTCTCTCTTTTACTTTCTCTCTCCTCTTAATCAGTAATCACTTGAACTGTAATTACTCGCCTTGTTTGTCTAATTTAAACAACGATCTATAGCATCTCCGTTTGTTTGATTTTAACATTTGACTTCCAGTCTTGGGTTAAATGTTGATTGATGTGATTAATTTCTGAAAATACTTGGTGTTATTACTGTTATTGACTGAATATGAATATTATGTGCTGTCAATTGAGTTATTGTAATGTTGGAGATGATTGTTTTCAAGTAGAGTAAATGTTCATATGAAATGGGTATTTTGAAATATGATGATCAAAGTTCATAGGGCATAGGTTTATACTGTCACTCTTGAAGTTGTATTGTTGTATACTAATGGAACAGTGATACAGATGCTTTTTTATGCAAGTAATTTATAACTTTTTGATGTTGTTATTTTACTTGAATCACAAACTGCAGTTGACAATACTGCTGATTTCAAGAGGGGGTTTAACAAATGAATTTAAATCCTAGAGAAGTCGAGAAACTAGCACTTCATAATGCGGGGTTCCTCGCGCAAAAGCGTCTTGCCAGGGGCCTCAGGCTGAATTATACTGAAGCTGTGGCACTCATTGCAACCCAGGTGGGTAGAACTTATTGCGTCTCTGCGTATTCGTACTAGGTTGATCATTTGTTTTTGAATTATGCGAATGTTGTAACTTGTTTACTCATAGGTAGCCTTAGCAATCTAAGTGTTAAGCAAATAAGCTCTGTAAATGCATGTGTATTATAGTTTGGTGGAATGAGCTTTTTCTCTGAAATTTGTAGAAGATTTAGTTCACTTACACTTCCATTCACTGAGTTGTCAATACAAGTTTTGGATCCTTCATAACCTCTTGATTAAGCCAGAAATAAGGGGAAACTTAGCTGGTAGCTAATCAACTTTATGTTGCTGCATTTTAATGGTTTGTTTATGGGCTTAGGCCAATTGACCCTGTCCCCTTTTCCCTCCCTTCTAGTTCTTGGTCCTGCTAACCCCTACATCGGGTCTGGTTGTAGGTTAGGAGGCCTTTAGTTGGGGATCACATCATGAAACAGCTATATGGTAGTAATTAATAAAAGACTCTAGAAACATGTGAGATGCTGTCTGTTGTCTGTTCCTCCACTGTGGGAAATCTGGTGTCATTTCCATTTGATGATAGTTTCTTCCCCCTGCTTTATCATGGAGCTATAAGTGGCTCATTGCTGGAAGGTTCTTAAATTTTGGCTCGTGCTGTTCTATAGGTTTTGAGTTTGATTCGTGATGGAAACAAGACTGTGGCAGAGCTGATGGACATTGGGAAGCAGCTTCTAGGAAGGTACAGGGGAGTTTTCAGTCATCTTTTTACCAAATTGTATCCAGAGAAATCTGGTTAATTTATTTATTTATTTATTTTTTCCCTGCAAATCCTTATAACATAAAAATAATGAATATGTAATGCTAAACATAGAGAAATTTATTGTTAACGATCAGTTTATGGAGGTAAGTGGACCTGTAAATTTTTTGAATAAAACTTCTACTTGTTTCACACATATCAATCAGCAGATAGCACCCAGCACTGGTCTGTTTATTTGATGGGCCTTTCTTTGTTTCATCACTTCAATTGATTAAATGATTTCCCCAATAAGCCCTATCCCTCTAAAAGCCTAAATTTTCTGGAAAAACATATGCATCATGTGGTACATGTTTACATATAGTGCCATATCTTTAAAATTACATGTTTACATATAGTGTTAGTGAATATCGAACATTTTCTGTAGGGAGGCGAAATTCAGGGCTGTGGCTTTTGTTCTGTCATGCAGTTCTAAATAGTGATAGTTATCTTCTTTTAGCATACTTATTATGATACCATATGATTACCCCCATTGCCTCTCACGAGGCTGTCTTGCTACTACAGAGAGGTTGCTTTGTAGACACCTTCATTATTATTTGCTAATTTACAACAAATAAGAACCACACTGCAGTGTGGCTAACATCTTGATTTAGTCCATCAATCAAAGCTGAAATCGTTTATCTACATTGGAAATGGCCATAATGTCTTGTAACTTGGATGATAAGATGCTAAAAACTTCTCTTCTTGTTGACAGGAGACAGGTGCTTCCAGCTGTTGCTCACCTTTTGCATACAGTTCAGGTAGAATTGGCCTTTACAAACTTCATAAATTTTGATCCTCTTGTACAAAAAAATTTACGAGTTTATTGTATTCATTCATATGATTTCGGTTGTGTGGAGGTCTTTCAGATTTGTTCTTTTAATCACCCAACAATTTTAATTTCTGCTTGATTTATAACTTTTCTGATAGCTAGGCTTCAGGAATTGAATCCTTTCGTTGCAGTCTAAATCTAAGGGACCAAAAGGCGGTCCAAGCAAGTGTGCTTATTAGGAGTTAGGATTGCACTGTAAATGTAACTGCTGTTTTAATTCCAGCATATTCCAAATATGACAATGTATGCTCTGATATTTACATGTGCAGGTTGAAGGGACCTTCCCAGATGGGACTAAGTTGGTGACCGTCCATGATCCTATTGCTTGTGAAGATGGGGATTTAGAGCTAGCTCTTCATGGTTCCTTCCTTCCAGGTATAATATGCACTTAGTGGTGTTTACATGGCTTTATTTAGCAGCCTTTCATTTGGGTTTTCAAACCCAGGCACATTTTGACAAAAAACTGTGGTCTGATAATAGCCTTTGGAATTAGCCCATCTGAGGACTTTCACACACCTGATAATACATACATATATAAATATGGCATGAGGACTTTAGTGACCTAGGGAGTTATAATGCACGCTGAACCCACTTTTTTGGCTCCAAATAGACCGCAAGGAAATAATATGGCATAATTTTCCTGCTCGATCAATTATCGAGAAGCGATGAAATGAATAGTGTTGGAGATACTGGGATGAGGTGTCTAGGAGTCACCCAATGACCCAAAAGACGACACCACGACATAATATGAAAATCTCAATCCGAAACCTGTTTTAATAAAATATCGTGACTTCTAGACTTCTGAATTTGTCCATTTTGTTACCTCCCCAGAGCTCATCTTTGCAATATACTCCTAGGACTTTGGATGATCTAGGGGCCATATACTTGTAGGGAATCCCAGTGGTCCCAAATTCACTGTGATTCTTCATTTACTACATAAATTTTTCGGCTGGGTCAAATATCAAAAGATGAATAAAAAAGATTGGTGTTGAAGATAATAGGGATTAATTATTTATGTTTAGCAACACTGTCACGTTTTATTGGACTTTGGAATTCAAATGGATGAGTCCAAATCCAAACAAAAGCTTAAAGTTCTATTACTTGAGTCCAAACTCCAAACCCAATCCAAACTCCAAACTGCCTAATTGGACGAGTTTGGTTCGGACTTCAAAAAAGGCAATTGAAGACCGATTTCAAACTCCCCCATGAATTTTACTAGCTAAACTTACTGACATCTCTAGACTTCAGTTTTTATGTGAATAAGGTACACCATTAGTGGCAAATTATCTTCATGAAGCACCATATGCGCTTCAGCCTTGACAAGAAGCTTAACTTTGCAGTTCCCTCACTGGACAAGTTTCCGGAGATGGAAGACGATAAGATTCCGGGTGAGCTAAGGTTCGGGGTTGGAAACATACCCCTCAATAATGGTAGGAGAGCAGTGATCCTCAAAGTTGTTAACAATGGAGACAGACCTGTTCAGGTGCATCACAGTTGCTAAGCTTCTTTACATGTGCTTATTTTGTCCTGTATAAGCTTCGTTAGTTTCTGCCATGAGCATGACAGCCTTAAGTTCAAAAATTTATCCTGGAACTCAGTTAACTTTATTCACTATCATGACTGGAAATTCAAAACAAATGTTGCGCTTCCTCATGCTTGAAATTTTTATCTATTGAAAATTTAAAATTGCTAACAATAACATTGCTTGGCCATGTGTTTCATGCTGTTCAAATTATCTGAGTTTTCCATGCCTGAGGGGACAATTTAAAGAATTTTGAGCTCATAGTGCTCACTTCGATTTGTCATCCAGTTAAGAAATGAGATTGCCATTGTTGCTCCCATCAAAAAAATAAAAAAATTTGCTACCTTTACTTGGTTGATAGTTATATTTGTATCTACTTAAACTACCTCTTGCGCCATTGTTATGAAGTGCAGCTCCTAGAACTCATGTAGGTCAAAAGAATTTCAGACCTTTCACTTATGCTGCTACTCTCAAAGTAAATATCAATTTTCTCAGTTTTTGTTGTTGACAACATGATTCTATTAATTTAAGAAAGAAAGGGTCACGCAGAAACATATTCTGGTTCAAGATAAACAAAATTTAAGAAGACTGCTATATGTGAGTCCTGCTTCTGAAATCTTAAGTAGATGACTATTTTTTCTTGATGGATCCTCTATTTCTTTTCTTTTTTGTTTTCCCCTTGGGCCATGAATTGTTTATTTTGAAGTATTGCTGTTGAAGACTTGTCCTTCTTGAGTTCTTTTTATTTTATGAGTGATCTTCAATTGGGCTGTTAATACTGTTGTGAGCACAGTATTGGCTTATCATAATTGTATTGTTAATCAGCCTTGTTTCTGAGTTCAGGTTGGCAGTCACTATCATTTCATTGAGGTAAATCCTCACTTGATATTTGATAGAAGAAAAGCATATGGCATGCGATTGAATATACCTGCAGGGACTGCAACTCGATTCGAGGTTTGACTATATTTCTTTCTCTCTATCCCTCTTTTGTTGTTGTTGTTGAACTTCTCATTTTCTTATTAAACTTTGTGATACTATCACATCCTGTTGCTAGATTAGTTCTTATCATTTGTTTGCACACCCATTGAGCAATGAAATTTGTAGATCACCAGGGTTTAAATATTTTTACTACCATCCAAATAGTACCGTCTCAATTTCTATCACAAGGTATTTAAAAGAATGTCAATTTCCTGAAGTAGCAGTAGTTTATACCAGCCTCTATTGCTACTTAGCCAGTCACCAGTTAGTGTTTTTACAAATTCATACAATCCCTTTTTTTTGTTTTAATTTATTTCAGTAGAAAACTGTAAGTGACAAAACGGTAAGTGACTTTCGATTTGAGATTGAGCATCTGAATTTTACCTTAGCTCACTATTAATTGAACTAAATCAATTTATTTCTTAGCCAGGTGATCCAAAAAGTGTTACACTTGTTAGCATTGGAGGTAAGAGATGCATTAGAGGTGGAAACAACATTGCTGATGGTCAAGTTGATGATGCTAGTATTGATACTGTAATAGACACTATACGTGCCAGAGGATTTGGCCATTCAGAGGAAGAAAATGCTAGGTCAATAATCTCTGAATGGTTATTTTATTTTTTATTTTTTTATATTCTGGTGTCAGGCATTTGACTTGAATCCTAGATTCAATAATGTTGCATGATCCCTACTTGCTGATTTTGCAGTGAAGGAGTCACAGGAGAAAATTCATGTTTCACTAGAACCATGTCTCGTGAGGCTTATGCAAACATGTATGGTCCTACCACTGGTGATAAGATTCGGCTTGGTGACACTGACCTGTTTCTAGAAGTTGAACGAGATTTTGCTGTTTATGGTGATGAATGTGTCTTTGGTGGCGGAAAAGTTGTAAGGGATGGAATGGGCCAAGCATCTGGGTACTCACCAGCTGTCTGTCTGGACACTGTTATCACTAACGCTGTAATAGTTGATTATACTGGAATCTATAAGGCAGATATTGGTATAAAAGCAGGCCACATTATTTCAATTGGAAAATCTGGAAATCTAGATATAATGGATGGTGTATCAGCAAACATGATCATTGGGGTAGGAATCTCCATTTTTTCTGTAAGTCATCTATAGCTTCTTTTGTTTTGCTCTAAGTGCATAATGTGCTTGACTCTTGATTATATCAGGTCAACACGGAGGTCATTGCTGGAGAAGGAATGATTGTTACTGCTGGGGCTATAGACTGTCACGTGCATTTCATATGTCCACAGTTGGCTTATGAAGCAATAGCCAGTGGTGAGATTCTGAATGCCTTGACATACTGTAACATATAAAGGAGAGATACTGAGATTTTAATTTTCCATTATACTTTTAATTATATTCCCAGTCGTTGCTGGATTCCTTGTCCTTGTTGTAGCTTCTCGAGAGGCACCATATGACACATTTTAAACATTACTTTTTACAGTAAGTTCTCATAGTAAATTTAAAAAACAAAAACAAAAAAAAAAAAAAGAAAGAAAAGAAAGTCTTGTATCCAGAACTCAACACTGATTTTTTAAAGGCCATAGCATCTCCTGTGACATCATCTCGTGGTGATGTTGATTAGGGATATATATAATTTGGAATTTCTTTTTGGAGTCTGAACTACTTCCAGCAGGCTTTTCTTACATTTAAATCTGTCTCCTTTTCTTTTCGAAACTTATTTTCTGTCTATAGGAATCACTACTTTGGTGGGAGGTGGAACTGGACCTTCTCATGGAACACGTGCAACTACCTGCACACCCGCTCCTTCACATATGAAATTTATGTTGCAATCTACTGATGACCTGCCTTTGAACTTTGGTTTCACGGGAAAGGTACACTTACATCTTTATACAAGATGTGTTTTAAATAGTATACTCCCTATGCTTTTGTTTATTTGTCTCTTTCACTTTTAAAGATTGAGCTTTGACCTTACATTTATGAAAAAATATAATGATTTAAAATATGAAATACACACCGCTAGATTCGTATTCAAAAGTATTTTCATAATATGCTTTATTTTAACTTTTACTTCTATATTTTAAGAGAAATTTAGGTCGAACTTCGATAACCGAAAATAAGCAAAACCAGAGGGAGTACTATGATTAGTTCATTGTACCAAGATGTGCTTATACACAGATGCTGTGAGTTGGCATCAATACACATGTATGGCATCTTTGTATGATACATATCTGGCTGCAACACAGCTTTCAGGGGTTCAATCTTCTGTTGGACCATTGAATCTTATCCTTTTTTTACTGTTGTGAATGCCGTTGAGTAGGGAAACAGTTCCAAACCAGAAGGAATGCATGAGATAATTGCTGCCGGAGCAATGGGACTGAAGCTGCATGAGGACTGGGGAACCACTCCTGCTGCAATAGACAACTGTCTTACTGTTGCAGAGGAACATGACATTCAGGTATTAGCATTCATTTCTGTTATATGGCTGCATGTAATATTGTCATAGGCCTAGTATATTATCTTATTTTCAAGGCAATTAATCTCTCAGGAACTTTGCTCTATTTTTCCAAACTAATATTTATGAGATTTGGTAGCTGTTGAGAATTGGAGATAAAATTTGAGCATGCTATTGCTAGCAACAAAATGACTGCATATGAGACTTCATGTACTTTTCATTCTGAAGCCTGATTTTGTGATATTTGAATATAGTCTTGAATTTGTGAAATTCATGAACTTTCATTTTTGTCTGATTGTCAGGTCAATATCCACACAGATACTTTGAATGAATCTGGATTTGTAGAACATACAATTGATGCATTTAAAGGAAGAACAATTCATACTTATCACAGGTATTTGTTGTTTGTTTGTTTATCCTTTGTTTGTTTATGATTTTCCACAATATCTGAAGTGCATACAAGTTAATGAAACACCAATGGTCCCTGTTTGCATGTAAAACTCAATTTTCAGTGGCTGGAATTAAGAAATAAAGATCTTAGTCATGGAATCAATCATATATTGCAATCAACTAAGTAATGTAATGAATTAAATTACATTATTATGTATCCTTAGTATAAAAATGTCAAATGCAATGCAATGAAAAAATAAGAGGCCCCAAACTTACCTGGAAAGTCTCCAACACTCCCCTTAGGTTCTCTGTCCAATATTGTTAAAAAGTAACCACCATCGTCTCAGAGCTTCCTAAATGCCCTATTTTCATGGGTTATACACTTTGGATTAGACCCTCTCGGCAGTCGGTTCAGTTTTCCGATGACGAAGTTCCTGGGCATTATGACTGACCCTAGAGACTCCCTTGGTGCCCTCTCGAGGCCTTTCTAACACCTGAGCATCCTATTCAATATTCATCCATGGGTTTTATGTCTATATTTATATATCTAGTCTAGTCTAGTCTAGTTTAAAAGGCATGGATTCAACCAGAGCCCGCCACATCAGCCGCTGATTAAGATGATGACATGTCGCTACACAAGCTTAGTCAGCATATTAACTACCTATAACTAAAAGAAAATAAATTTCTCACTAAATGCATATTAATCAATAAATTATAGGATACTATCATTTATCATATCAAAAGGTATTTCAAGGGTCATTAGTTTTCCAACTCTCTTATTTTTATTTCACTAGAAAGAATAATTTGAATTCCAAATGAATACATAATAATGTACAATTATTAAAAAGAGGGGGGAAGAGAATGTTTAATGCTGCATCCATTAAAATTAAGAAATATAAAAGAAATAAGAAGAACTAGGAAATACAAAGACTCTGACTAGAGAGATGATCTAAGGGGGAAAGCACAAATCAAACAACATTCTTTTTTATGAATCTAATCTATATAAAAAAAATATCATACTAAATATAGAATCGTTAAATATAAAAATATAAAATATTATACATAGAAATTAATGAATAGGCACCATAATTACTTCATAAAATTTTGATAAAGGGTATTTTAAGGATCACTAATTATCAACCCTCTCATTTTATTTGCCAAATAGAAAATACTTAACATCTCAATTGGAATTTTAAATAACTCTACTTTTGTACCAAAATAAAAATAAAAATAAAGAAGAAGAAAGAACCAATAAAAGAGAGAGGTTATAAGGATTGGGATGGGGACAAATCCACAACATTAACAATGTGTAAAAAAGTATGAAGTACATACTGAAGACAATAATATAACATCTTTAGCATATTAAATTAAAAATCAATGAATAGTTTACGAAATAAATTAATTCAAAATTAAAAAGTCATTAATGTACAATTTGGACATCATACTTTATTATAATTATCAATTTAAGCACGGCTTAACTCAATTATAGGTTTAACCCATGCATCGCACGGGATCACTACCTAGTAGGACCCTTATAAGTTATAAATGGCTGTGAAATAAATGGATCACCAAAGGCTAACCTAATAATTGACTTTGAGGGCCTTTCATGCCGCGGGCTCCTTATTTAATATCGTTTCAGAAACAACCACCTTCATCTTGGGAAGTTCGGGATGCCTTGTTTTCTTGGGTTATTGTCTTTGGATCAGACTCTCGTCGGTTTGGTTAAGTCTTTATACACGGACACATGACACTCTCTTATGCCCCAATAGGCCTTCCGTGCTTCCATAGGTCCCTTTAAATATCATTCGAACGTTACCACGGTGGCAGATCCAAAATTAAATTCAAGTGGGGTTCCTTATCACGAACTTTAACATATGTTTACTATAAATGTATTATTNAAAACAAAAAAAAAAAAACAATTCAACTGGTACCGCTTTCATCCCTAGACGTCAAGGATGCCCCGTTTTCGTGGATTATGATCTTTATATTGGGCTCCCATGGGCCATGCGCCAGTTGAGCTATTCAACTCGAGGTTTATGGGGACTAAGGCCCACTCAAGATACCTCCCTTGCACATTAGAGGCGTTCCCCAATGCCCGAATGTATATTCCAATGGTTTTGTGTTGGAGCCTTATTGAGTGAGAAGTACACACACAATTAGAGACACAATAACCATCTCCTAGGGCCTCCCAGACTCTCGGCGTCCACAACCAATATAGATCGAAACAACCACCTTTCTGCCAAGTATGCCTCATTATCTTGGATTATTGTATTTAGATTCGACCCTCCTGGCCAGTTGAGTTTTTTGGACACCCGACTTGTGGTGGCTAAGGTTGAAACAAGAGNTTACAAAGGCTAATAGGGACCCAATAGCCTAACCCCGGGGCCTCGTACACCATCATTTGGTCCCTGCCAATTATCGCGCAAAAATAATAACCTTTAAAACATGATGTTTTGAGTGCCCCTGTGGGTTATACTTATAGGCTTATAGCCTTTGAATTGCATCATCCCAAGGTTGGTGGTGTTTTCCAACACCAAGTTTCATGGGAAACTAAGGTCCCCATCAATGTTGTTTCTAGCTTATTGCTTTTTAAAAAAATTTGGTTTGTCTTGACATGAATGACCTTTTTTTTGTTAACCTGACGTGTAAAAACCCTTGCATGTATTTACCCATGTTCTGATCAGTGAAGGTGCAGGGGGTGGTCATGCTCCTGATATAATCAAAGTATGTGGTGTAAGAAATGTTCTACCATCTTCAACAAACCCAACAAGGCCTTTCACTTCAAACACTGTGGATGAGCACCTTGACATGTTGGTATGCTTCTGTCTAACTATTCGTTCTGTGTGCGCGAGCGCGCATGTGTGTGCGTTTTATTCACTCTCTCCTTGTTCTGTATGACCTCAGATGGTCTGCCATCACCTTGACAAAGACATTCCGGAAGATGTAGCTTTTGCTGAATCACGAATACGTGCTGAAACAATTGCTGCAGAAGACATTCTGCATGACATGGGAGCGATCAGTATCATATCTTCTGATTCCCAGGCAATGGGTCGAATTGGAGAGGTTTGCTGAAATGACGTGCTTAACATTAATAGAGATTGTCATATGCACACCAAACTTAATGTGCTAAGTGTCATTACTGTGTCAAGTTTGGCTTCGTGCTCATTAATAAAGATGGTAAACAATTCCACTAGTAAACTGTTGCCTATGTGCATTACTCCCCAGAGATCAGTACTAGTGCCAGAGGTCAACAAGTGTCTTGTAGCTAAGCTAATTTCTTAGGTTGATAGCAGTATTTAAGCACTTGATCTTTCTAGTCTCATTAATATTCTTTTTGAGCAGGTTATAACTAGGACTTGGCAAACTGCACACAAGATGAAGGTGCAAAAAAGGCTGCTGGGGCCAAGTGATGCTGATAATGACAACTTCAGAATCAAGCGTTACATAGCAAAGTACACCATAAATCCTGCCATAGCCAATGGAATTTCTCAATATGTTGGATCAGTTGAGGTATGTTGCAAGAACTTTATTCTGCATTATTAGACGACCACATCTCTGTGAATAGTAGCACTTCCCACATTTCTGCTATATTGAGGATTATTAAAGAACGAGTCATAATTTCTGGTGCTTTTGCAGTTAATTTTGAATAGTAATTCTGTATTTAAGATCCAGTTCTCTATTCTGTTTAATTCATAATTCAGTAGGGTATAGGCATACCATGCATATAAACAAAAAAAAAAAAAAACAAAAAAAAATACTGTATTTTGTCCATTGAATTTCTCTTCTTTGCAGGTGGGTAAATTGGCTGATCTTGTTCTGTGGTACCCTGCTTTCTTTGGAGCAAAACCAGAAATGATCATCAAAGGAGGTGAAATTGCATGGGCTAATATGGGTGATCCTAATGCTAGCATACCCACACCTGAGCCGGTAACAAATTGTTTCTTGCATAGAAGATTTATGCTCAGAATTTGATCTCTATTTACTACTCATCAATCAATGCCTGGAAGAAGGATATAGTGGGGATCTTTATTCTGCCAATATTATGAAGTAAAAGAAATGTTCTAAGAAAATTCATGAATCAATACATCTCGTGGAGCTTTGCACTCTTTTTGGTAGTTCGGCCAAATATTGAGTGAGGTAACAGAGAACACAGTTTGATCATACTAGTGCCTGCTGGATATCCTTTACTGATTCTTGTATCTGTGCCTTTGGGGGTGGGGAGGGGGAGGAGTTGATGAAACTCTTGGGTCTTCCAAGCATGGCATGAGTCTCCACTGTAGAAATTACATCTGTGACTCATGTATTAGGGCTTTCTTGCAGGTAATCATGAGGCCTATGTTTGGAGCACTTGGGAAAGCTGGAAGTGCCAATTCCATTGCTTTTGTCAGCAAGGCATGAACAATTTCTTCCTTCAAGCTCTCTTTTATCTGAATTTCAACAGCACTGTGTAGGATTAAAATTTCTCTTAGAGCAAAGAATTGTGGGACAATATGACAGGTTGCCTGTTCCCCCACCAAAAAAGCTGGCATTACCGCGTTAATCTTTCATGCATGTACTGATTTCTAGAGACTAATGCCTCTGTCCGACAACAGATGTCTCACACAACTTCAGGATGTCCTGAAATAGGCGCTCACTCTTTACACTGTAAATTACAATTGAATATCTCAAGAAATCCACCCTTTGTGAAATGGGACATCCATCTTGGGAAGTATATACGGGGTCAGAGATCCACAACTTAGGAGACGTCACAACTTTGCAACACTAACTACAACAGCTCCCAGAAGCCCCCACAGGCGAGGCTAGATGTCACAACTTAGGATATGCTCCTATAACTGTACCTGTCTTTTAGATACTGGTTTCCTCGTAAATACTAAAATTGGAACAATCAGAAAATTCACTACTTTAATAGCCTTCTTTCTAGGCAACCCTCTGTAATCCATGCTCATTAAGGTTATTTGTGTTATTTTGATCAACAGGCTGCTGTTAATGAGGGAATAAAGGAGCAGTATGGACTAAACAAGAGGGTGGAAGCTGTAAGCGGAGTGAGGTGCTTAACGAAAGATGATATGAAACTAAACAATGCCCTCCCAATCATCAAGGTCGATGCTGATACCTATACACTCACAGTTGATGGTGAAGACCTTACATGTCTTCCAGCTTCAACTGTTCCTCTGTCACAGAATTACTTCTTATTTTAGGCATTCACCGGTAAGTCTCCCTTTCAGTTGAATTTCGTAAGCTTTTTGATATGACATAGATAGGAAGTAATAATCTGTCTATCTCTTGATGAACTTTGCCTCCAATTGCTACTGGTATGCAATTAAAAATTATTTATCTTAAGGATATTACTTCTGCATAGATTGAGAACTGGTTACCCCTTTTTTTTATTTAATTTAACTTTTTTTTTCCCTCAAGTTATCCTGCAAGAGGAGACCTTAGAAGTGGAAGGCCTTTTGTGGTCACATACAGTCAAGGCATATAGTCCAAAGGAATTGTCAACAACTCAATAAGGCTAACACCGAGGGACGCCAAACAATTGTCTTGGGTTCGATTTCTAGCTGTTGCATTGCACACCTCGCGACTAACCCCTCCATGAGGGCCCAGGGCAGGGTTTATGGGGGCGCCTAGAGGGTGCGTAATCCCATTGATTGGCAACAATATATAGCCATCTAGATTTAGCATTTTGTAATATGCCAAAACTTGTACTCATTGTTGGTTACAAGTAAACGAGGTGGTCCTGAATGTCAATATATGTGAATTTTGTTTTGTTTTGTTTTGTTTTGTTTTGTTTATATGAACAATTTAAAGAGGGAGAATGTGTTATTATTAAGTAACTAGATTTTGGATTTTGGTGATCTTTGGTGAGATATCTTGACATGCAATGACAACCTTGAATTTGATCCATTCACCCAGAGTCTGCTACTTGGTCAAAATCTCCAAGAAAACACTATTGCTGTTTTAATCGTTGTTCATTGTTTTTCATTGGGACAAAAACAAAGCATTATTGTTAACAGCTTCGATCCCTCCCACATTTAGTGGTGATTTGGAAATCCAAAAAAAAAAAAAAAAAATATGAGAGTGATTTGTTTGTATCTTTGTCATCAATCATACATATATATGGGAGATCTTTGATAAATTGTGCTCAATATAAAGTTAGTGCTCTTATTTATTCAAAATTATTTGGATGTTTTGTAAACTTATCATTCACAATAGAATAATGGGAGTTGTTCAAAATAAAGCTTCAAATAACTTAAACTTGTTCTTGCAATTTTCTACGTAGTCTAGTTCATTTCATTGTTTTCTCAAAGAACTTTATAACTTGAACTTTTGAGTTCAAATTTTCAATTCAATTACGTGATATTCCAGTTTACGTGAATATTTTTCTCTTGAGCAAGTGCTCCCTGCATAGTTGGTGCGGGAGTCCCTCGGCTCGGGCAAGGTGTTAAGTTTGAGGCCGCTCATCACTACCAAATCCCCCATTCTCGAACAAAAGACTATGGCCTTGTTTGGCAAATAGCTGGTGACATTAACGGTTGGCAGTTGGCTAGTTGTATTAGCTGTTTTGACCGACTGGTAACAATAAAAGGTGTTTGGTAAAATTAGCTGGTCATTATTAACTGGTAGCTTGTGAATATCTTGAAATAAAACTCACCAGCCACAAGCCAAGTAGCTTTTTAGAAGTTGGCTTGTGGGGTGCTAAAAGCCAACCCAACCAGCCATTTACCAAACACCTTATTTGGCTGGTGGACTGGTCAAACAAGCCAAAATTACCAAAAGTCAACCTAAAAGTCATTTACCTAACACCCCCTATAACATTAGAGGGGTCTAGCTAACCACTAAGTACTACCCTTTCTCTTTAGATTTTGCCCCACTAACCTGTTTTCTCTTTGATACTTTTTCCGAGTAATGCTATATCTATATCAGAAATGTACAAAATCCATAAAATCCATCCATAATATGTGGGGTCCCACAAATATTTATTCCGCACAAAAAAGAAACATCCCGTTATAATTAGTAAGATATACGAGACCCGCATATTATGGATAGATTTTATCCATATCTAAATACTATGAATATAGCAATATTCATGCTTAACCCCACTACCCCTGTCCTTTCTTTCTGCCCTCCATTAAAGAATGGTATTAGAAAAGTAGTACTCCAGGAGTAATCCAGTAGTGCTTTCATTTTCTGCCATTGTGTGTGTCACTGTCTCTCTAGTTTAAAATACTCCAAGTGATCTTTTTGTTTTGTTGCCAAATTATATCACGCGAGTCACATTGCTCTACTCAAATATACTAGTTTATTCTTCTCCACCCACAGGGCCGCCCTGGGGTCAGGCCAGATAGAGCGACTGTCCAGGATCCTAATTAGAAGGAGGCCCAAAAAAATAATAAAATTTACTAATTTTTATCTATATTAAAATGAATAAATCTATTATTTTGTAATTATTTATACGAATTTGTAATTGTTTGAGCAGATAAGGGAGAAAATCACTAACCATAAGATTTATATTTAAAATCTTAGTTGGCACATATTTTAAAATAAAAATTTAGATCTCTAAATATAAGAATTGTCACTATCACCAGATCCTTATATCTTTCATTTTTCAAAAGGTTACAACTCTTTATCTTTTTTTTTTCTTTGTTGAGTCCTTCGCAAATGCCGTGCAATTATGATACCACCATTTGTAATAATCAGAGTCAGCAATATTTGGCTTGATACAATAACACGATAAGAATCGTGTATGAAACAAACAAGTCTAGTTTTGAAAACTTTTGATATATTTGCTTAAATTGGATCAACACCAACTTATAAATGAAATCTTGAACATGAAACCGAACAAATTGTAAGTTCTTTTTTGTTTTTAACCCAACATTTTCCATCAAATTTTCACCAATTTAAATCCGAAAAATTTCAAGAAATACAGCTGATATTGCATCAGACTCATCTCATCCAACGCAAAATGGTGAGATCACTAAGATATGTTCAACGTAACAAAATTGTGAGACAAGTTAATTGAAAAAGAAGGGACAATATTTTAAGTAAAAGACACTACTATAGTCTACAAGTATGCATTAGTTCATCTGTACTAAACTAATTGAATGCTTTATTTTGACTAACCTGCATTATTGTGACTTGTGTGATTGATAAGTTACAAAACACCAAAACCGTTTCAGGTTATGAGAGTACTAGTTTTATACGTACAATTAATACTCCTTCTGTTTTTTTATATTTGTCATTTTCGCTTTTCGAGGTCGAACTTTGAT
>BSSO01001516.1:0-23180 GCA_030267885.1 Mesembryanthemum crystallinum
TGTTTTTGAAAGCTAATTATGGGACGGAGGGAGTATGAATGTAGGAAAAAATGAACTTCTCCTTCAGCTAATGGGGGGGGGGGGGGGAACTGACAGTCACCATTCGCCAGTCACCAAGGTGGTGGCGAGCTTGGCCACCATCCCCCTTAGGTTTTTTTAAAGAAGAATTTCAAATGAGAAACAAAATAGGGAGGTGGTGGTGGAGTTACCCTCCACCCTTAGTGACTGATGACCATGGTGACTGCCAGTCATCAAGGGGTGGCGGCCAGCTCAGCCACCAGCCCACCCCCCCTCCTTTTCTGTAATATTTTTCAATTAAAATAGACAAGGGGCAAAAAATGAGAGAAAAGAAGAGAGATGGAAAGAGAGTTATAGTAGGGGGAGGTGGGGAGAGTAAAAAATAAAACAAGGGCAAAAGAGGCAGGTTAGGTCAAAGAGTGGTAATATTTATGGGTAGAGAGTGGTGGTATTTAGTTAACTAGGTGGTGGTACCTAGTTTAGAACCACTCTTTTACATTAATGGCCAGAAGCTCGGGATTTTTTCAATTTTGATTAGCATATTAGTAAATAGGTTGACCAAGTGCCAAATAGAAGAATTACAAAGAAAGAGGGGAGTGTGAGGGAGATTGAGAGAGAAACGACAAACAAATGAAAGACAGAGTTACAATTTTTATTTTCTGGATGCTTCAAATTCATCTGGATACAGCTGTGAGCTGTGACTTGTAGCCAAAGCTCCAATATGATCCTAAATATGATCCTAGACTTTATAGGCTTTCTAATGGTGTTCTATATCTGTTCATGTGATGTCATGTCAAATTACTAAACTAGTAATGCTAGATCACAAGGGATTAGAGACGGTGCATTATTGACTTTATCATCCACTGATAAGTGATTAAGAGGTTCATGCTGAATATTGCTTTTAAACCACACAGAATATCTATTAATTATCCTTTTTTATTTGGTCAGATTAATGTATTGACAACTCTGGTACCGCAGGCCTGTATGTTTTATGTTCTGAACCAGCACGTATCCCATGGTTTGATTATGTTTTTGCTGATATTGGTGATGAACAGTCATTGTCTCAGTCTTTGTCAACCTTCTCCGGACACCTCAAGCAAATTAATGTGAGTACTGAGCTTGCAAATTTGATAGATTCTTAAAATATGATAGAAAGTATTTTGAGACCAAGAGCCATTTCCTTATCTTTATCTGTTTTTGAAAGAGACTTCGATTATTGAATAGATAGTAATTTAGTAATACTCATCAGAGATGAAATTTAAAACTGTTCTGATAAAATCAAATTTGGTTAGCTATAAATTTCAAATTTGATCTACAACATTATGTAACCTGCAGATGTGTCCCCATGTTCGACATGATTTTATAGCCTTTTTTGCCGTCACTTTTGTCAAGTTTCTCTGACACATGTCAGATACCAAATGTTCATTAAACATGATCCTTTCATAAAGTACTGGTCCTGGTAAAATATAAGTGATATATTGGAAGCAAAGTGAAGGGTTGTGTAGATTTGCTCATCACTAAGTCCGTCCAATGTAGAAAAGCATGCTTGTCCAACAGGATGTTTGTTTTCCCTTTTGGTTTCTTTACGCGGGTTGTTGGTTTTTAATTCGTTTTTATCATCACAAGGAGACTTTCATGTGTTGAATGAATTTCTATTTGATTGGTGAAAAGCGGATATTCTTCTTGTTGTTTGTCCAACTTGTTTTAGTTGCATGTTTTTATCCTTGCAGTTCGCCATTTATTTTTAAATATAGTTCCTCAAATGTTGAACCGAATCTCTGCGTGTCTCACAGGATATACAAGCAAAGTCTACTAATCAGTCACTGGTGCTTCTAGATGAAGTATGTATAGGTGATACCATTTCTTGATCTTGTTATCTCAATGTTTTTATAACTATTATAAAGAATTGGCTGAAGTCTGCGATACAGCAGGGAGGTGATCTGTGAAAATTTTGCTTTACCTGTCAATGGGAGATGTGGTGGAATTGATGTCTATTTCTTGTGATGGCTGCATTGATTGCAGCACCCGCAAAACTGGAGGGGAATAATGGAGGATTAATAGTTGTTTATTTGCCTGTATGTTAGGTTGGTGCAGGCACCAATCCACTAGAGGGGGCAGCCCTTGGGATGTCTGTGCTAGAATCGTTTGCTGAAGCTGGTGCATTATTAACCATAGCCACAACACATCATGGTGAACTGAAAACTCTCAAATACAGGTAGATGGCCCTGGGTCTTGATTCAGGAATGATTACTGGTTTTCCAATTAACTTGTTAAGTAATATATCTATCATTCTTTCTTATGTCTGGTTATCTCATCTATACAATCAACCATATGCAGTATTACCTTGTTCCTGCTGCAATAATGTCCAGAAAGTTTTGAGTCTCTCAGATGGCAGATCTGACTTCATTTTGTAAATGTCTCCTGTGCAGCAATGAAGCCTTTGAGAACGCATCGATGGAGTTCGATGAAGTCAACTTGAAGCCAACTTATAAGATTCTTTGGGGAGTTCCAGGTTTCTATCTCAAATACCGCAAAATTCAGCTAGCAAAATTCTCTATTGAGCTTGATTGCTTCTCTTGAATTTATTGATATTATGCTCCATAGATTCCATGCATTCTTTAATTTTTTTAACCTTGTTTTCATTGAGGATTGTATTTTTTATTATTTTGGTTGGATATCATATTAAGGAAGGCTGTTGGCTTAGTTCTTACCCATCGATGTTACATGCGATCCTCTGTCCATCCCCCCCTTTCGCACATAACATTGTATATTTTTACAGGACGTTCACATGCAATAAATATAGCTGAAAGGTTGGGGCTACCAACTATAATTTTACATAATGCTCGTGAACTATATGGAGCGGCCAGTGCAGAGATAGATGAGGTAAATTTATTTGTTGTGCTAATTATTCATTTGGTTCGACTCACATGTTCTCGGAGATGTGAATTTGCCACTTTAATCTTCTAGTTTGTTAGGAGAATCCCATTTGAACACTGCTTCATTTTCTTCTTCCATAGTTGAATATATTCTTGAATATTTTGTCAATATGTTGTGATTCACCAGTAATATCAATAGATGCCAAGTATTTTTCAACTAACCCCATATTGTTGGCTCCATCGACTTGGTTCTGCTTAGCTCTAGATTCAATGTTTCTAATATGTTGAGCCTACCTTGGTCCTCGTCTCGTGTGATTTTGATTCTATCCTTCTTTGCTTGTTGAATTCATACTCAAACCAGTGTATTTGATAGATCTGACTAAGAGAAAAGCTATTTTATGAATGGCCTAATAATTTTTGTGGTGGTTTTTACGCTTTTCTCTTATTCTTGGACCATCTGTCTTTGTTGCTCATTCTGGATTATCATGAATTTTACTCATTTTTACATTAGTTTATTGTATTTTTAGAGAGGCAACCTTGTCAGTCATGAAAGACTTGTCATTTCACAAACTTGTGAACAAGTTATTCTCATGTAGTTTGGCCTTTTATTGTTATCATCATCATCATATCTGTTGGTTTAAGGAAAATGTATCTAATATTTCATGATAGTGCAGGTTATATTTGAATTGGAAAAGTTTAAGCAAGATGTTGAAGAACATGTACATGAAGCACAACATTATTTGAAGTAAGTCTCCCTGATTTATTGTCTCTTCTTCTTCTTCTTCTCTCTTGTTTTTTTTTGTGTGTGTGTGTGTGTGTGTGTGTGTGTGTGTGTGTGTGTGTGTGTGTGTGTGTGTGTGTGTGTGTGTGTGTGTGTCAAAGTTTTTTCAGAAGAGGGCTGATTGGATGTTGCACACTCGCACTGATTACTCTTTTTAAAATGATGGATGAAGTAGGTAAACTTGTTTTTCTTAAAAAATTGTACTTATTTTGACCAAATACTTGATCACATGTGTCTGAACTGCGAAAGATGACCTAAAACCTCTACTCCACTCCATGCCTTCCACTTGACCATGGGGCTTCACTGCTCCTTCTCTTGAGTCTAGTCGGATATCTGTGAGTGCTGTAGTTGACTAGTGATACCTGCAAGCTGGTTTGTACTCTCCTAAAATGGAATGTCTTTATACTTTATAGGTAGTTAGTACCATTTAAGACTCAGCTGTGTAACCAATTTCTTCTTTTAAAAGCTTGAGCCTAAGCCTCAGCTCAGCTGTTTGTCCCATTTCTCATCCTCTTTCAAGAAAGAATTTTGAAGAATATTTGTAATTGTCTCTGTGAATTGTCAGTGTGAATTATACGAACCTCTGGGTCTACCAACTCGTGTTTTAGTATAGTTCAGCACTCAGCACCACTTTATGGGCTGTGCCTGCTGCAGAGCATCATCAATTTGTTTGGTACCCTTTTGAGTGAACTGTTTTCGAAATGTTGGTAAGTATTGCCCTGGGTGCGTCCTGTTTGTCTTCTACTTTTTTCCCCTGTTACTGTTAACCCCTCTCAGTTAAGTCCCCTTTTCAGCGAGTAATTTAGTATTTTTTTGACTGTTGCAGTTTGCTTTCACCTGTCTCACTATAGATAGAGCGATTGAAAATTAATAGGAACGACAAATAATTGAACACAAAACCACTACCATTGATGCAAGGAAGGGGAGAGGTTGAGGGAAGGAAAAAGATGGTAATAAGCATATTTTCATGTCTGTTTTGAAGGCTCTCCAAAGATTATCAAGAGAAAGTAGTGCAGGCCCAAAGGAGGCTCACTGAGCTCGGTTCTGATCTAAGACAAAGAAAGATGCAACAAATTTCAGAGTCTGCATCTAGAGCACGATCAACTCTTCACAGAAAGATGCAAGAATATCGCGCATCTGCACGCCAGATTCCCCAGCCCGCAGGAGCAAACACGAGTGTGCCAAATGGATCAGTAAACGGCCAACACGCCGCTGCAGGAAGAAATGCTCTCACACCAGAAACTGAAAGTACTTGTTCTGTCAAGGTGGTGGAGCAATCATCACCAGGTATAACCATATTGCTTGTTTGGATTGTTTTAACACAGTGCTCACCCCAACATTCTAACCAGCTGCTCTCACTTGTGGTGCAGAGAATAAGATTAGATTACCCATGGTTGGTGATGTCGTGCAAGTTTCTTCCCTTGGGATGAAGGCAACCATTCTTCAGATCGAACCATCTAAAGGAGAGGTAGTTGTTCAAGCTGGCAAGCTGAAGATGAAGTTGAGAATGTCTGATATTAAACTCTGACTGGTAAAATGCATGCGCCATGCAGTCAAGTTTTGACATTAGAAATTGTCAATATTTTATACGTTTTTGATTTTGAATATAGTGGCAGCCACTTTCTGTGCCGATTCCTTCAATCCGAAAAGCAGTTATTTTTTGCTGTGGCAATTTCTGAAGACAAAGACTAGAAGAAACACAGCTGGACCGTTGCAAACTGTAGGTCATGACTCATGACTTAAGCAAGAACCATTGACGAAGGAGGCTACAGATTACAGGAGAACAGATGCTCAGAAATTAAATTCCTTGCAAATTGCAGTTAAACAGTGCTCAGTTTCTGGAAAGTTGGCACAAGTACAAGGTAGGGTTGTGTGTTTATCATTGGAAAGACATGTATAGTTTGTACCACTGCCGGGTGCGAAGTATCAATGACATTCGGGGCCTGGTCGTAGATAGCTATGTATTCAGCAACAAGGACTGCCATGGATACAGAATCAATGGCGGGACGGGATTTTCTTACCTTTCTGTACAGCATGTTATTGTACTTTTTCTGTATAGCACATTAATCCATACTCTGTTACAATACACCACTATATATTTTTGTGAAGAAGTTATAACGTTGTTGGCAGCAGACAAATTTTGAAAATTGGGCCCTAGAGAATGGGCCATCCTAAAGGTCCCTGCACTAAGGTGATCTTATTCGAATTATTGGACAAGAATTACCTATAACTCACAGTGTCACAGGAATGGGGTGTTTGGAACGTTTGGAATGAAGGAGGTTACTCTGGAACAAAAGTGGACCCCTAGAAGAGGTTGATTATTCAGCCGTCAATAATCTTTGGTGACCCTTTATAAGTTACCCATTTTAAAGACTTGAACATTGAAATCATGCATGAACATGATGTTAATGTTGAGGACGGCCTCCGGGGAGCATCAAGGGGGTTTTATGAACGACATTAATCCTCAAGAATTTAAGCGCCATCTGCCTCTAGGCCGGGCCAAACCATAGGTTACGACTCACTAAAACGGGATGTGTTGGATGTCCAGGGATGAAGGAGGTACCAATACCTTGAGCAATAATGAACTTGAACTCTCAGGAAGCCGTGGGTGGGATATCCCCGTGGTTGGTTATCAAGTCTCTAGTAGCGTTTGATGACCAAATTAGTCACCCACTTATAAGACTTTCATTGAATTGAACATTGATGCTAAAGCGTTGAGGAATGCCTACAGGGACTTTGAGCAGGTCCAGTCTGTAGCCTATAACTTATGGGAACAGACCGTCTACAAGTCTTAAAAAGAAGGTGAATTTTTTTTTTAATGATATTGTATGGGGACCTCCAAGGGGACCCTTGATGTTAGTTATTAGTTCTGAACAGTTTTTGTGTGACCCTTCACTAGTCACCTATAATGCATGGACACTCTCAAAAGGGTAGCATGTCCGTCTTCAATCTATAGGGAAACAAACGTGACATATGTTTCGCATAATATGCAAAGGATAATTAGCATGCAAATTTGTGTTTGTGCATTTTCATATCCTTTAGCGATGCAACATCAACCACTTTTAAGGCGAAAACACCGAAATTGTGCGTTTTTTATAATATTATGTTGATAAGAATCCCCGTAGGGAGCAGGGGAAGATATCTTGAATCAACCTTAATCAATAGGAGCCCCAATGTTGAAAATTTTATAATTGACCACCGAACATGTCTAATACAAAGGCTACTGCCCACATACATAGGAAATGAAATGTCCTAAGACAAATGTGGTTATTTTCGATTCATATAGGATGACCCTAATCAACACATTTCAACCTTAACAAAGAAAGAAGCTCCAAAACAAAGGATCAGTGAATAACAAGAATGAAAGCTGGCACACGTGATAGAATGCTTTCCTTGCAATAGTTGTGGGAGATATCATTATACTTGACATAAGAGAGGCCTAAAAGGAACAATTCAATTAAGAAAGGCAACTTTTCTATCTCGCATGATGTCAAAGCTTCAACAACCCATCATACTACTCACTGTTTACAGTTACGTATTACATTCTTTCACATATAAAACAAAGTTGTTAGAATCAACTACATCAACATCAACATCACCCCAACGCCTCCAAAGAGACTCTCGCCTAGGCGAGGTAAGTGGGGTCGGTTGAATGCAATCTTACCCCCGTGTGAACAAGGAAGTTGTTTCCGTTCAACCTTTGATCTGAAGTGCAACAATTATTAGCATCTTCACAATAAATAAGAAGTGCAAACAGCTTTCTTAACCATTTTGATTTACTCCATTACAGAATTAACTGAAGAAGACAAATAGTATCTTTTTGAATTCTCCAACTTGTTATAAAATATGAGAACGACAACCAAACAAGTTATTCACCTTTGCTGACTATAAATCAACAAACATATGATGTGGGGTATGACATGACATTTCACTGAGCATGAGGGTTTCTTGTAGGAAATTTGTTCCCAAATATGTAGTGCTTTCCCCCGTTTCTGGAGAGCATGAAGAATAATTCCAATTTTTGCTCAGAATGTTCTCTTTGTTACTTATATCAATGTATTCCTTGCTTTCTACTTTCCAGCTAATTTAGGCTATTTAGCACCAAGGTTGTAGATTCAAAGGATTAAACAAACAAACATGTGGGTGTATACACACCAATATAACTTCATACTTTGTCTCAGGAATCGAGTTAAGTTCGTTTCCTGAAGAAGGACGAGTTCAAAAACTACAGATCGAATTCTGTTCTCACCATAATGGCAACGTCGTAATGATCTCAGCAAATATAGGTATCCTTGGCAACAGATCACTATGTATATTGTGGTTTTGCTAGTCAGTAGGCAGAAAAATGCAATAGTACATATACATAGAGAAAAAGAACACTAAATCATGTAGCAAATATATAGGACCATTTATTTGTCCAGTTTTGGCTATCAAAATTCAAAAGTACTATTATAAAGTTATATCAGGACATACCAAAAGATGTTATTATCATGAGCATATTTGGGGGAAAGATGCAAGACACAATCTGATGTGATTAACAAATACAGTTATTATTGAGGTAAAAAAAGCTAACAGATATAGTACAGAGATACATCAAAACAAAAGGAAACAATTGTACTGGCAATCCAGGTCAACTTGGATTGAATCTGAATTGCTGTGTTTTCATTCTCAACTCTTTATTTGTTGATTCAATGGAAATAGAAAGATCCTAACAAGGATGTGTCCTAGCTCACTATCACAACTATGTCAAGGAAATCTAATGGAAGGAAATGAAAAACAAAAGTTTAAAAAGTCTACCTAGCTAGCTTGTTGTTCTGCATCATTATTGTGGCAACCAGAATCAGCATCAGTAACAGCCCCAAATTCGAAGGTGAAATCCAAAAAGTAGAACATAAATACGAGAGCAATGCAGCTGCAGAACATAGGGATTGGCCCAAAGATCCAGAGAAAGAGAGGGAACGAGAAGTAAAAGGCGCGCAATCCAAGGGACCAGAAGTAACCTCCCCTGTTGACAGTCCTACTCACATAGTCTGTTGTCAAGTAAGGGGAAGCCATCTTCTGGAACGGAACATTGATCAGGATACTAGCGTGGCTGTAGTAACGAATTGACTGCAGATTCAGCAGAAATGCCAACAAAAAGCAAACCACTATGCTGAAGAACTTGATGGACAAGCCCATTGGGCTTTGGTCCCCAAACAATAGACCTTGGGGTTTCCCATTTCCCCGACCTGTCATTAGAACTGCAATCACTGAGCTCAATGTGATCGCTGTCGTTGCCAATAGGGTTGATGCCATTATGTTGTTCCTCAGTGTTTGTACTGCTAGAACTGCGGTCTTGGATGAGTCCTGCATGCCATGTTCATTCAGTTTCCTTTCATTTGCTAACCTTACATTAGCATTGCATTATATACTACTGATCAAATTAAATACTTTCTAGTATTCATTTTTATGATAAACAAAAGTCCATTTCATTGAAAGAGGAAAAAGATCCGAAGCTCAAAACACACTAAAGAACGAAGCCTCCCACACTAACTAGAATGGAAGCTCAAAAACACTTGGACAAATCTCAAACATTCCAAATTAGGCGGAAGCTCAAAGACATATAAGAGGAGTAGAGGACATAATTCTTAGTTTAAACTTGTATATAGCATTGTACCTACCAAAAAAAAAAAAAAGTGTGTTTTCAGATTCAGAACTTGTATTTTATCTGACCTTGCCTAATAAAGTCATTTTTGATCACATTAATCCCACTGCCTTTCACGAGTCTCCTGCCTTGGGTGAGGTAGGGATGGGAATTGCAACTTTATACTATAATCTAGCTACAAAGTGTTTAAATTAACAAGTTTTGTTCTATAAACTGTAAAAGTATTTCATGGTTCAATAGTAGTGTATCCTAGTATTCCATGCATGCTTCAAAGATAAGTATTCAAGTTCATCAAATAGTACTGTAGTAAATAAATAAATAAAAAATAACCAAGAACAAGTAATGAAATTTAACTCAAATACTCAATAGCATTCAATCTTATGACATTTGTGAAACTTAATCATGACCCATATACAATGGCCGAAACCCTCATTCTTATACCCAAAACCCATGAACCAGAACACTAAATAGAATTATTCTAAAAGACTAAAACCCAGAAAAAACAAACCAAAAAGACGAAAACTTTCCTTAAATTAATCCTCACAAACGTGACAAAATCAAAGGCATTTTCATAAGAATAAATTATATTATATAGTACTAATATGATATATGATCTATGATATAATTACCTCCATCATGGCACGAACCCAGAGACGACGATTGATGGCATGAATCCCAACAATGGTTTTAGTGGGATGCTTGATGATTTGATAAAGAAGCCAAATATGATAAGCCGCCATTATCGACAAACCTAATGGTACCAATATACAATCAAGTAGCACTTGCTCATTCATCCTTTTTATTTTTCAATTAGCTGATATTTACTTGCTATCGATCAGATTGATTGTTAAAGGAGTAACAAAAGTTTCCCAAGAAAAATGGCAAGGGATAAGAACAAACAACAATGGCTGAGTTCCCCCTTTTGTTCTCTGTTGAAGAACAGAACAGAAAGGGGAAAGAAAGGCAAGTGTTAGATGGGTCTGAGAAAAACCCGGTGAAATTGGAATTTGGAATTTGATGAGTGAGAATAAAAGGTATCAAATGATGGGTTTATATAAGGGAGGTGAGCCTTTTGGTTTTGTTACCTATATCATCATTGTGAGAGCTTTTAGCAAAACTTTTGTGACTTATTTGCCAAATAGGTCCGCTTAGCGGATTTTGGGTCCGGTCATTTTGGATTTGATTTAGATCAGTTTTGTATTTATTTTGGGTCAAATTCATAATTTTTAGTTAAATGTCTTCATTGTTATCGAGTTTAGATTGAAAAAAATTGTGTTGAAACCAAAATGGAAAAGGGGTCGAGTATCCAAATTGGGTAAGTTTTTGACATGCTGATTTGTTAGAATTACTTTGTTTCGTATATTGGGTTGTTGTGTCTTTTATATTCAAACCAAAATTAATTATTTCTTTCTTGGTAATGCAAGTTTTCATCTTTGAGTTTGATGATGTTTATATATGTGCATTTACGAGAGAGTCATACAAGTCGAGTCTTTTAATAGGATTTTTTTTTTTTAAACATTCAAGATTTGTATGTTGTTAAATTTAATCTCATCTATATTCAATAGGTGTTTGTCCTATCAATAAAGAAGCTACATTTTGCACATGCTAAAGCCTCCCTTGAGAGTAAACATAAATCAATAACTAAAATTATAAATTGGGAAATATCTATAGCCACACTCTAAGAGAAATGAACTTTCTTTTAAATAAAAAAAATAAAAAAAAAATTGCTAGTAGTGGATTTTTTTTTTTTTTTTTTTCCCTAAAGTGTGGTGACGAAGGAGGCCGAAAGCCCAGGAAAGTGTCAATTAATAATCTGCCGCTAACTTTTAGCCATAAATAATGGTCAAGTTGTGATTCTGAGTTTATTACTACTCTGTTTGGCTCTCTCCCGTTATAACGGATAGTAAAGTGTATGGGACAATCTCATACTACACTGCAAATGTATTAATGTCACATATCCATATCAACACTTAAAAAAGAGAATGGGAAGGAAACATCTAGGAAGGACAATCATCCTAGATATATATATCTATAAACAGTTCACCTTCGAAATATTCTACCATCTTGGACTTTTATTGGTGTCGAGAATATACAAAGGTTGTTGAAGTGGATATGTGTCCCACACTGATAAATAAAGAGGCCTTGAACTTGTTTATAACCAAGTGAGTTACTTCACCTAATGCCAATTGATTTTAGGTTACAACCTCGCTCACTTAAATTTGTTTATAACAAAGGTCGACAAAATCTAACTCTATGTTTTATATGCTTCGATAACAATAATTCTATTAACCTTTTAGTTAATCTAAGAGGCATGCATGTTCTTGAGTTAAGCTTTCTACCTTTTGATTTCGACTTTTAAAATTTCACTAGGTAAATAACCTAATTTCTTTTAGACTATGTTCTTTGTTAAGTTTTGGCTTACTATAATGGAACTTTTAAGGAATATCCTAATTCTCAGTTGGTAGCCACCAAGGTGATGGGTAATTAGAAAAGTTAGTTGCTTTCCCTTTTGTGTGCATACGAGGCACGCATGAATTTCAATTGTGAAAGATGGATTAATTATCTTTCACTTTTCATTTTTAATAGTGCAAAATTCAAACTGTTGAATAGAGGCATAGCACGTAGAGAATGGGTTGAGATATATTGGAGTCATGTTGTTGATGGGTTGGGTAGGTATGACCTTATTATGAGCACTAAACAGGAGGTAAATATTTAGGTTTAAGTTGATGGAGTCAAGTTCCAGTGCAAACTACCTCTCCGTGCGAACTATATGAACTACTAGATTAATCACTCATAAAGTGCATATTCATCACTCGTAGCATACATATTCATCACTCATAGCATGCATATTCATCACTTTTTATGGATTAAACAGATTCGTCACCAGTAAAACGTATATTCATAAATTCATCACCCAAAACATGCACATTCATTACTTATATGAACTGAACTAAATAATATGAAATGAGATTCGATAAGGTGAAATGAACACACCCTTATACCCCAAAGTGGAACTTACCCAATTCTTTTTGTGTTTTGTTTGTATTGGAAGCTTTATGTCACGTGTTATGACGTCTGAATTTGAACAATTCTGTTCTTAATGACCAAATTGCATTTTAATGACTAATATACTCCATACATGAAGGATTATAGGAAGTGTTAGTGGCATATGAAAAAAAAGGAGTTATGGAAAGTTGGCACAAATAACCTTTTATGGTTGTTGGGGTTTTATAATCTACTAACATAATGATGTTGCTAGATGCATGACAGCATGAGGCTGATCAATATTGACCTTTTGGCTTGGAATAATGCCTTCTACAGTGCACCAAAAGATACTACAGTACAGTACAGTATATGGTCTTAATGATCCAAAACCTAATTGATATTGCTTCCCTCAGCTTCCATTAGGACATCAATATTGGTAAAAATTAACAAAAAAATGTGGACAGTTAATTTGCTGGTATTGTTACAGCTAAATATCTGCTAATTTGAGTGATGCTTATAGTTCAAAAGTACAGTTTAAGGTTTATTTCTCAAGTAACATGGTAGAGTACTAATTAGTACAGTACATACTCTACTATAATATCATCGATTTACTATCACAAGTACCAAGAGTTTACCTGATAAAAAAAAAAAAAACCAGTACTTGCAATGAAACTTCTGTTCATTCATTACCTAGTACTTTTGACTGTATACTTGAATTTATTTTTGTACTAGATTTGACTTCCGTACAAATACATGTGTAGTTGTGTACTTGCTTCTACTCATTCACTAAGAAATACTGCTTGAGTTCAGTTCAATTTACCTATGCCTTAAGTCCATACTGTATTGAGCTCATTTGCTTTCTATTGACTGTATATGAGTAGTGAGGATGAGGTGGGAGCACAAGTGGTAAGTGCCCCACTCTCACAACCCAGTGGTTAGGGGTTCGATTCTCATTATAGGGAGATTAAAAACCTCCTCTACCATTCTTTGCAGGGAGGGTCTTCTCCTCTGCCTGAGCCCGTCAGCCCATCTTTGATGGATTGGCTTGCCCAGCGCATGTGGTTTGCAGGCTATTGCATGCGTTCTTGTAGCAAAAAAAAAAGGAAAAAAAAAAGACTGTATATGAGTAGTGGTATAGACTTCTAAAATATAACATAACCCCCATCTCAACCCTAAACTCTAGCTTTTCTTTACACCATTATATATTTCCATAGAGGTTATATTTATTTCAACTAACGTCCACTGCTGAACTAAACTAAATAAATGGTATATACTCCCTCTGTCCCCTATTTAGCTTTCAGAAACTGATATGGGGTAAATATTAAGGAGAGACTTTTTGGCCTATTTTGCCCTTGTATGAGAACCCATGTGCTAAAGATTAAAATATTAGAGGTAGATATTAGTGTGAGAGAATAAATTAATAGAGAGAGATAGTGATTGAGATAGGGTAAAAAATCTAGAAAGTAAAGTGATTGGAGAGAGAAAGTAAGATTATTTTATTGTATTAGTGAGTTAGTTGGGGGTATTATAGAGAAGTGTTGGTGATTTTTGGGTTTTGAAAGCTAAATAAGGGACAAAAAATTTGAAGTTTATGAAAGCTAAATAGGGGACGGATGGAGTATATAAGAGAAAAATAAGTTGCATAATTAAGTTGACCTAATTAGAGGATAAAAATGACGAAATGAATAGAGCCTAATTCCATCATTAGAAGAAATAGCAGTGTCCAATGTCCACTCATACTATTATACTAACTAGTGTATGTATCTGGGATTCACAAAGCTCTGCTTTCCACTAAGGTTACTTATGCTGTTTAATGTTTGCTGTGATTCAACAAATTGACGAGTGTTTTCATATGTAGATTTTTCTTTGTTTTCATCAAACAAGTGTATGGAAGGTACCTCCTTGTGATCCCATTCAGTTAGATCCTTCACTTCATCTGGGTTACAACCAACTTCTCCAAATGCTACAGTTTCATTGAACCGCTAAATCCCAAATGTTATCTGGAACTACAATAATTGTTATTTAGCTCACTTTGAGAACAAGTACTTTCCAAAATTTTGTGATTGAATGTGTTTGATTTACCATATGAACTTTCCTATAGAAATACCCTTTTAGGGTGTGAATTTTAACTGAAATGGTGTTTAACTGAATTGAACTGAATATGAATGAATAGTATTCCCTCCATTTCATTAAAATCTTTACACCTTGATTTTGCAAAGTCGAAATTTTCAAACTTTGACCATTAATATATAAAAAAAACTATAATGATTTTCAAAGTAAAAATAATGTTTTTGGATTCATCTTCAATAGTATTTTCAAGATATCAAATTTTTATAAATTTTTGAGTTTATATAAATACAATTATTCATGGTCAAAGTGTCATCTTCGTGTAAACTCAAGGCGTCAAGATTTTAGTGAAACGGAGGAAGTAATGTATAAGAAAAAAAAAAAAAAAAAAAAAAAAATTGTAGAACCAAAGTAAACTGGATGCAAATTGGGAACAATGAAACTTCCTCAACTTCTATCAAGGAGTATAGATGGGTAAAAAAGCTGGGCCTCCTCATGGTACAAGCAGGCTATCAGACCAGGCCCGTTAGGAAGGGAATGCAGGCCCAGACCTGAGAACCACAATCAAGCTCTAACAAGTCACAACTCAGATTAGAGTTTTGGAATCTGCAGAAGAACAAAAAGAACTTTTCATTTCTTAAGAACCATGGAAAGTGGAGACAATGTAGGTGATAACAATGTCGATAAGTCATAAGAATTGCATCCGATCTGATGGAACAACTTGAAGGCCTCGACTTTTCAGGTGATCTGGAGTAGAAGATCTGAAGCAATGTCTTCATCACACAAGATTATGCCACACTCACACTACGGTGAGATGACTCCGACAAGAGATTGGTCTCAGCCGATGAAACATACAATTTCTGCGTGAGACATATGCAGTGACCTTGTATCAGCATTCAGCAACATGTTCTGAACAGATCACCCCCTTCAGCTACTCAAATGAGGCAAAATCCCCAGCAACTGATCAACAGAAATCAAGATTAGGACCAGAAGTATTTTCCTGAACAAAATATGTTCAAGAATATAGGACCAGAAGCTAGACAATCAAGATTAGGTTTGCTGGTTCAAATTTATCAAGTAAACTAAACTAGTTGCTAACAAAGGGGTGATTTCTCTGCCACAACCCAGCTCGTATGGTGGAATGCCAGAGAAAGGGCTTAGCATGTTTAATTTCTCAACTACATATAAAAAGAATATTATGAAAGTCTCTAACCATGGAAGAATGTCACTTACCACTTCAATAATAGACTTATCTAATGCTCCATTACTTTAATTCTCTCAAGGCTGTTCTGCATTTGCTGATTCAACTCATCTGCAAGTTGGCCTCCTTTTGCAAGCTTATACTGTTCAAACTTTGCTTCCTCACAACTCAAGGCAGCCTTTCTGCAGGCTTTGATACTCCCTGCAACAAGAATAAAAGAAGAAGACATTAGTCAATTATAAATCCATGCATCAACCATAAGTCACCCCAAACATAATGAAGCCATCCAAACAAACAGAACTAAAAAAAACCAGACAAATAGCAGTAGCAATGGATAGTAGCTTCCATATTTGAAATCACACACGTAAAAAGAGAAACTTTCAAGCAAAAGAGCCTCCATGTTAGCAACAATGTACTTGTTACTTTCATTACATGAGGACTAGTATACATCATAAACCACAGCACATGTAAACTATAATGCCACAAGTATTTCCTCGAACAAAAATCCTACAATCACGCATTACATGTCCATCCAGAGGAAAAGCACATAGCCAATTTGGCTTTAGCTTCTGATGCACCAGTACTTGAGCATAATCAATGATGTTGACGTGCCCAAAGCCAACAAAAGGTGTGGATTGCCAATCCAACTTGGGTTTAGGCACTTGTCCTAGGTTATTAATCAAATTAAGCAATAGCATAAATTGGACAAATATATACACCATCACCACCACCACTCACTGTGAGTCACCACAGTATTGAGGTCTAGGGAGCTCAAAATCTACAGAAGTTTACCCTTGATAGAAACTGTTGAAAACGCCAAAACAAAAATATGCCTTCTTTTTTTTTTTCTTGTCCAATTTAACACATTTTTGGCAGTCAATTTATATTTCTACTGTTACCAAATGAAGCTAAATGAGCTACCCAACATATCTCTAGCTTCTTTAAGTTCACAGGCTTTTCTTCTTTTCTTTCTCCTTTTTAATGATCAATGGCTTATAACTCAATCAAGAAAGAGCAGTACAACATTTAATCATCAAATAGTTGATTAACTTGCCTCCGAGTTCGAAACCATCCTAGTTTGAACACACCTTGAAGAAGCAGTATCAAAATGGATAAGATAATTTAAAAATAACAAACTTTGTCTGTCAGTGATCATGCCATTAAATAAATAAACACGCAGAGGATTGCACATAGATTCTAAGCTAGCTACTTCACTTTCAACAGGATAAATCCAACTCACCACTTAAGTCGAGCAAATTGAAAAAAGTAGGGCAATTCGCAATGCTTGAGACCATGGTGATTGATGACCACACTTTCTGGTAGTCCTCCCTTGAAGTTCTAATGATGCACAGCTTTGTTATGGGATTCACATACTTAACTACACAAATAGCATGCCTTATAAATCAGGGGGAAAAGTAAAAATATGGCATCTGTGCTATATGCAAAAAAGTAAACAAGTATGTTGAGAGTAATTTATTCTACGCAATAAACAGTATGCCTAGTTACTCACCCTGGAAGGACCCGAGAGAAGAAGCCAGACCACACTCCCCAAAGTTTATTAGAATGCTGTCTTTAATTGCTTTTGACACATTGAACTGAGTGATGATAACAGGATCATCCACCATAAATTCCTTGTTTGGATCTAGAAAAATCTCCATCACCATGTACCTATTTCTGAATCCCACCATGATAACTAAAGCAGTTCTGCATCAATTCAGTTGAAAAGACAGGAAAGAACATAATCAGATCCTTGATGTAACACACAAGTAACAGAAGACCATGTAATAGTTAGAAAATCAATTGTAAGAGAAACAACTACCCCCATAAGTTAAACAACTACTCCGAGACAAGATAACAGGGTCCTATAGCATATTGACACAGGATACGAGTATACAACACAGAATAGGGGCTGAAATGATGTAAGAACCTGGGACACCTTCCTTGATCAAAGAGCATAAAAACCAATTGATGAATAAACAAAATAGAAGCATCAAATCAAAATTCCATCCAACTTCACTCAGCACATAGTTGCAAACTCTTTTATAGGAGAGAGAAAATGATAGGCATTGATATTACCCAACCTACACAATTTATGGCCTAATCCGATCAAATTCGGTTACTAAGCTCCTCTAACGAACCTTAACAATCAAACAATTCCCCAAATCATTACCCACAAACTAATAATTCAGAATTCAACCTGAATTCATAATCAAACTAATTTATCAAAAACAATTGAACCCAATAAGATTTTCATAATAAATCAGTTTATAAATCAAAAATCGAAGATTTAAAACCAAATCAAGAGGGAGCAGTGTCATGGATGTCCAAAGGGGTTCGGGTCGGGTTTTCAGCCAGCGTTGAGGCCTCAACGGCCGGCGTTCATTCCCGGGCTGGTTAGCCCAATATACAAAGCATAAAAGTGCATAAAATTGACAAACAAGTAAGAACAATAGCAAACAAATTTAAACAGAACGCAAGCCACACTCGAGTAATGATGGTGATGCAATTGTACTAACCTTCAAGATGACCAAAACCCAGATCAAAAAATGGAGAGAGAAAGAGTTTGAGAAGAGCTGCAAAGTGGGTTTTGTTGGTAGAGGCCGGAACACCAAAGCCTACTAGCGTTAGTGTAGCAGATTCATCAAAGATTTGATCTTTGAGAAAGAGAGAGAAAGATTGTTGAATAGTAAAACTGAATTAGGCGAAAAAAACGCTGCAATTGCAAGTGCAACCCTGGAAAAAGAAAGAACATCGTTTTCTATGTTGTGTTACCGGGTCAAATGACCCAGTCCGGATACTTCGGGTTTAGACAATATTTTTTTTTTTTTTTTTTTTTTTTTTTGGAAAGAAGTGAATCAATTGGTGCAGGTTCTCCACATGAGGTTTGAACTTCTGACCTGATATGATTTGTTTATCAGTGGATTAAATATCTTTTAATTGGTTTTAGACTAGTCAATAATCAATTACTTCACAAGTGCAATTCAAACATAAGGCGACTAAGTTTGGTGAGAGGTGTGCCGATCATTCAAATATGCTCCTCAAGTTTCCTTGTATGATGATGGTGATGCTTGTTTATTAGCGTATCATCCATATTTTCTTACCACGTGTGACGTGTAGATCAGACTTATGTTCGTGCGGGTCCAAGAACTCCTTGGTCTCATATGAGTAATGACTATCTGACAAAGCGCCTAGAGAGAGTTCGTATGAAGAAACTCAACCGGAGAACAAAGTAGAAGAATATGAATATCAACATAGCTTATAAATTATTTAATGAGCTATCTCACATAATATTTCAAATAAATCATTGAGTTGATAAAATTGAAAATAAACTACGGACGTCAATAAAAGAGCTTATTTTATATTTAATCTAACACAATGATATCAAACTAGCTCAACCTAACTTACAATATGGTGAAGATTCAACAAAATGTCGTATCATTGCGTTAGACTCCACAAATCACAATAACATAATGCCGAAAACAAGAAAAGTGAAACATAAAGAACAACAATGGGACCTCACTAAACGTCCAAATCCAAACAAAGATCAACCTCTCATGATTATTATTATTATTGTTAATATTTCCATTATTATTACTATAATAACTAAAAAAAATCAGTTAATAATGAAAAAGAGACCATCACCAAACATAAGAAAATGGTAGCAATCAGTACGGCCCCACAAATGTAACGGCTACATCCAAACATGCAGGGGCAGTAGAGAGAGAAAGTACACAACAACAACAACAACAACAACAACAACAACAACAACACTAGATACCAAGCACCGGCCGATAATGAATCTGGTTCCAGCACGTGTCAACACAACATTGGCTCACCACAAAGCCATCTACTTAACACGTGACACTAAATGCTGCTCCGTCTCACTCGGCAACTTCCCCTTCACTCACTCAATTTCTTTCTCTCTCTAGAAAATAAAAATAAAAATAAAAATAAAAAGGGTAATTAAAGTAAAGAATTTTAAAGTAAAAAGAGGCCAAAAGGTGATGACTTTGCCCCTAAATTTAAGGTCTTCTTCACAAAGAGACAAGATTAGTAGGAATTTCACTCAAATTTTGGGGAAATTTCACTTGAATTTCATCTACTTTCCAACACCACCCCTTATCCTCTTCAAACTCTTATAAATACCCAGCTTCTTATTTGCCTACATTTCCCATTTTTCACACTTTTTCAAAGAAAAAGAGAGTGTAGAGAGAGAGAGAGATAGAGGAATAGGTAGATATTTTCTAGAGAGAGAGTGGGAGTTTTTTTGTTGGTTGGTTGGTTTTTTTTGCAGGTTCTTCATCTGAATTTTTGAGGGTCAACGACTAATTTGTTAACAAGTAAGCTCCTTTCAACAATTTCTCCTTTATTTTCCTGTTATTTGCATCCATTTTGATATGGGTATGTGGTTTTTGAACTACCCTTTTGCTGTTTTTTTTTTTTTTTGGTTATTTGAATTATTTATCTATACCCGATTAAAGATATATTCTTTTTGTCATTTAGTTGAGATTTGAGATCTTTGTTTTTATAGTACTAATTTTGAGATATTTGTTTGTAGAATTATCCATGTTGTCTAATTTTAGCCCCCAATATGTTAATGCTTTGCTTATCTTTTGAGCAATTGCTAGAGGCATATACTTTGATTGATGGAAGTAGTGTTGTTTTTCCTTCCTTGATGGGTAGATCTGATGTTTACTGCCCTTTTAGGGTAATTTTTTGGGACATTTAATTAAGTTGACTTGATATGGATAATGTAATTGGTAACTTTCCTTTTACCATTTGGAACTGTTTATCAATAGTATGATCTGTTTAGCTTCTAACAAAGAATGAATTAGAATGCTTCTTTTGAGAGAATCTCTCTCCCCTTTGAAGTAACAAATTGCATAGATCGTCCTTAATTTCATTAGGGAAGCATTGGCTTTGGATTATCCTAACTTAATATGCAGAAATGTCTCTGGAAGTTTCATTATTGGCTTTAATCTAGTTTCTAAAGTACCCAAGAACCTAAAAGCTTACTAATATGATTTCTGCAATGTGAGATGGGTTGAGAAATAACTATATGATGCACCATGGCCAGATGCCCTCAGCTTTTATTTTTAGAATTTGATGGAGGTTCTTAAGGCATCATAGGTCGATGTGTAGTAATTAACTTGTCAGATAATACAGGTTAATGGGGTTTGTAATTTCATCTTGGATTTGTGAAAGACCAACGAATATGAGGTTTTGGGAAGTGTTTTCGAACGTTGTTTAGATGGGGTAGTTGTTTCTGCTTAAACTTACAGTATACAAATCAAGACTATAAGCGTTCTTTTCATTGACATTGCTCCTTTCTTCTGTTGCGATTCCAGAGAATTGCAATGGAGGCACACGGGGCAGCTATGATGACTGGTTCTTCAAATGTTATTTTCTTGTCGAGTATTCTGGGACAGGATGGATCAAATCCTCCTGGCCACAAATGCGATTGGAAATGTCAAAACGAGCATGTCTGTGGAAATATGTACCGTTGCAAGATGACTGGGATGACTCATATATGTGACAAAAATTGTGACCAGAGAATTCTTTACGATAACCATAACTCGCTCTGCAGAGTCAGTGGCCAAGTTTTCCCTCTTACGCCTATTGAGCAACAAGCTGTGAGAGGTGTCCGTAGGAAGCTCGAAGCTGAGAGTTCCCCCGCTGATAGCTGTTCTTTTAAGCGCCGCCGTGATTCAACTTTGCATCCTTCTCCTTTCGAGAGATCCTTTTCAGCTGTCAACCCCATCTGCAGTCAAGTTGGAGATGGCATGGACTTGAACTAAGATAACTGGATAAGCATTATGAGCTTTTTTTTTCTTTTCTTTATCTAACTTTTTTATAGTGCTTTTGACTCTTACATTTCGGTGAACTATGTGAGGATCTTAATGCTCAACGCAATGCGCCCCTTATGTGAGGCTGAAGGACTTATATTTCTAAGTTTAGTGGATATGTAGAAGAATTAAGACTTCATCACTTCAGTGTTCATCTTTCATATTTGCCTCCATGTTATGAGCAATAGTATCGCTCTGATTATCTGATATGCCTACTTTATAGTGATGCTGATTATTCTCCAGACTTCATCTCTTCAGGGCATCTTTCATATTTGCCCTTATGACCAATTGTATCGCTCTGGTTATCTAAAGTGCCTATGTTATAGCGATGCTGATAATTCTCCAGACTTTTTTCTGATTATTTGCCAGACTTGTCCTTATTATTCGCCAGACTTATTTGTGTTTCCGTTGTAGCAGTAGGACGCATTTCTTTAGACCACTTCTAACTATGTATTCACGCTATAATTTCTGGCGGCAGCTTATGGAACCCTTTCTCCTTCCATACTTAGTTGTCATGTACCAAGTATTCCCCTTTTGCAAATCCCGATGTACTCACCCCCCCTCCCCCCACCCCCACAAAAAAAAACAAAGAAAGAAGAAAAGGGCAAAAGAAAAAAAAAGATGAAGAAAGTGTGTGTGTGTGTGTGTGTGTGTGTCTTTTGTAAGAGGAGAAAGATCAGGTTTGAATACTTTGATATTTTACCATGATTTATTACATTTTCATTTTGCCTGTACACTTATTCTGTGAGTTTTGACATATGTGGTTNTTCTTGATGCTATTTTGCAGGTTTCAAATATTTTCTAGTCAGGGGGTTCAAATTTACTTACTGCATTGTGTTATGACTGAATGATTTGTTAATGGTTCCTATATCAAGGGTTTACTGATACTTGTTCTTTTGTCTTCTGTTCTTGCAGGACTCCAAAGATCCAGTTACTTGCGGTATACCATAAAGGTCCTTTAACCAATGGCAAATAAGCTGGAATCTGGTTTCTTCAATTCATCGGGGTTATTGACCTCTGCTTCTGTAACTGTACCCTACAGTGAATCTTGGGTGTGCCTACAAGAGTCGTGCTCATGTCTCCCTTCGCATTTGGTAGGATTACGCACTAAAATTTGGGGGTGACTTACGCATTCACACAGAAGAGTTGCCACTGAAAGGCAAGGGCTATTCTGATGCTTATCTGATTAAGACATCAGCCGTATTGGCCCCTGGTAGATAAGCTCTGGATTCTGCATTTGTTGTGCCAATGTCTGATCTTCTTTACTGGTCGCTGACACTGGGCTTGTCTTCTGATGTGTCTGAGGTGTGTGTTCCCTTGTTAATAGCTGCCTTAAACACAGTTGCATTCTTTGTATGCATGCAGTTGATTAAAAACTGCAGTCTAGGGTAAAACCGTAAAAGCAATTATTCATTCACAGTGGAGTGCTAATTAGATAGGAGCTCGTAACATGCCATTTAGTTAGAGCACTGATTTAGATTCTAGTTATAATGAGCTGAGGAACTTTGTAATGATCTCAAATTCTGGTATTGTAAATTTTATAAATGATACCAAGTTAATGATAACTGAATACTCTGTAAAATCTCTATTTCAAGTTGGTTTATATGCCTATCACAAGGGTCCCAAAGATCCTTGATGAATGGTGAAATTTTCAGGTCTAGGTTTTAGGCTTTGAACAGAAAGCCCCTAGCTTTTTGGTACTCGCTTCATCTCAGCACATGCCTTGTGTTCTGCAAGTGTAACCTGCGAATTTCTCCTAGAT
>BSSO01001517.1:0-23175 GCA_030267885.1 Mesembryanthemum crystallinum
TTCCACCACCTTAATCTTTTCCCACCACCACCTCCAACCTCCACTTTTGCCCTCTAATTTTCTCCATTACCCTTTTATTTTCCCCCCCAATTCAAGCGGACCCTAAAGCCAAATGCTAGGGAACGAAGTGATTGGGCCGAAAACGTGTCCAATTACATATGATGTAAAATAGTTGGGCTGGATCAACAAACCTACAAGCTTAAGTACCATATGATTTTCATATTTGTGCTCTTCCAATGAAAGTTTCCCATTACTAGTTGTCTGCCCCGGCCCAATTAAGGAAGTTCCTTTGTCATTTGGTGAAACTCTCTCATATGGTGGCCTGATAGTATATTATTTGAGTAACATCAAATATGTTTTCAGAAACTTTATTAGCTCAGTAAAGAGTAAACTACACATTCAATTGTAAAACAGTACTCATTTTTATAGCCATATGTATAGTTTATATATACTCCCAACAGGATACAATATGATCAATTTCAAACACTAGAAATTGCTTATTGTTACACAAAAACCATCAAGGAACAACAGGAGCAGCAGCAGCAGCAACAGCAACGACAAACAAACTTTAAACAAACAAACAAAAGCAGAAAGTCGAGATCGAAAGAATGAGACCTTAAAATAGGCTGCCATGACATGACATGACATGCGCCCTGTAACACATTTCTAATCGTGAGAAATCTCATATCCAGAATCCACAAGAGTAAAATGGAGATTCACGGGGAGTTCCACGGGGTCGTCAGACTTCTTTGGACCCACCCAACGAACATCATCCTCTTCTCCAGGCTGCTGAATCGACAACCACCAGTCACCCTCGAGATTATTCATGATCGTTAACGTCTTCTCCTTCCTCAACACTTGGTTGTAGTACGTGATCTCGTACCCCCTGGTCTCAGTACCTATCTCATACCGTGGAATGAACCCACTAGCGCTGCTCGAGTTTCCATCTCCTGCAGCTATCTCCCACGAGACACCTTTCCATGGGTTGTAAAAATAAACCTTGTTTCTTGTTTTGTTAATCACATTCCTCATAAGAATCCATCCATAGCTTGAGAACAAGGCTTTCAGCTCCTCGTCTGACCGTTCCGGATCACTTGGTGACTGCACATATTGCCGGTACGCTGCCACCTTGTCCTTGGCTGGTTCTTCCACCACCGCAGCTTTATGATTATCACTTGTTGTTGATGACATTGTCTTTGGTTCGTGTTTATTTGATTTTTGATTGTGTTTTGATCACTGCATAAATGCATATTTCATATATGGTACTGCTTCATACTTATACATGTACAGCTTGAACTTAGGAATTAGTTTATACTAATTATAAAAACTTAGACTAATACTTAAATGACTTTGCTATTGTCAATAATTTAGTTTATAGTAGTAATCATATTAGTATTAGTCAACTTGGCCTTATGGATATATGATTAGCCACACAATAACTCATCCTCCATGATTAACAATACATTCAATAGCTTATTCCGCGTATTAGCTTGAAATTGATCTGAGTACACGACGTACACAAGAGTATGCTTTGGGATAAACGTCTAATAATGAGTCTAGTACTATTATTAAGAGCGAGTCAAACAACATATGCATACAGATGTTATATGTGGTGTCACTACATCTTCCAACATTCTGCGTAGAAAAGATTTAATTTTCGATTTTATTTGGCGTCACCATGGACCTTGCCTCCTTGGGATTGTTTTTGAAATTTGAAGTCGTTTCCTATATGACTTGCTTGGGAAACATTTTTTGTGACCGTAACGATTGCAAAAAGTCCACAAAACATAAGTCAAGAAAATGACCAAAACGACGACAGAAAATCCAATCTTATGAGACTTAGAGAGTACTTCATAGTTCATAAGCCAGCTATTCAAAACTTACAAGTTACGACCACAGTCAGCAATCTAATCAGTAGAGAACATCGACATTATTATGATTCGTAAAATGGGAATCAAGTTTTTGCTACAAAGTATGGCTTATTAGTAAAGTTGCTATGGCTATACAACAATTCCTATAATAAAATTACAGGCCTTTAGCTTTGGGGGTTTTATTCCTACCTTTTCTTTTTCTCCCTACTTATTACACTACTTGCACAATATTCACTATGACAGCCTTCTGATCCCTGCTTCAGCAAATCACATACTTCCTGATGTGACAATGGGAAGGAATACGAATGTAGACACTTTCGATTTCAGATTCACCCGTCTGTCTTCTTCTGTGCCCGTTTTTCTCTTATTTCCCAAATAAAGTTTCTCGCGACTTACTTCTTCCCTCGACCCCCTTTTTACCCGTTCAGAAACTGCTTGCATTCAGTGCTGAGACACGACTCTATGATGTGGTTCTTTCTGAAGGGAATGGGAACATTTACATCTGTGGTCTGGTCTGTACAACATATATTTTCCCATCCTTGACAACTCCTTCAATATCTTGAGGAGTTCCATACAGTTCCTCTATTGCGCTTCCAGTTTGTGCAATTTTAGAGAGCACTGAGTGACGGAAGTTACCATCATTCATCAATTGATCGGTTGAATAGTCGAGCACAACTTTCTCTTCTTCATCCATTGGCACACTGCACAGGAACAATATTAGTAACACTTCATTTCATATAGTCTCTGTATCAATACAATATCTATATGATCTATTTAACTAACACTTCCTTTCATATGTTGTTTCAGTTGCCCAGCATTAAATAAAATTACAACCTACCGGGTCTTGTACATTTCTAGACCAATAAATAAGAAACTGCGAAATAATGGATATTTAGTGGCTTACCTATCATAGAGTCCAGCACCGGCATAACCCTCAAGATCTTCACCATTTGAATCAGATCGGAAGATAATTGATCTTTTGATAAAAAGACCAATAGGTTTACTTGGGTATCCCAATACCTAAATAAATAAATCTCATCATTACAAACTTCGGCTGGCCTTAAGTAAATATTGTTATGATCATAAATATGCAAAGTATTAGAAGTTCTTCACCAGAAAGAAAAAAAAAAGGTTTTTAGAAGTTAATAAAATCCCAGCATAATTTATTGTACTGTGGTGTTCAAGTTGATCAGTTGTTGAAATACCTTCGGTGAGTTTAGATCACTTTTCTTGCAGATGAAACTCATAGCACGACCTGGGTAGGCTCCAACCAGAGTTTCTCCAAGTCCTTTTACAACCTATGCCATTTCAATTGTTCACACAATTATCTTCTGCAAAAGGCGCAAGACTGACCACAGGTATGCCAGAGAGGTGGAAATGTAGTACCTCAGCGTATATCTCGGATGAATCCCCTGAAGATGGATTAGTCGTGTGGATGACAAAAGCATAATCAGCGCTTACAATTTCCTGAACTAACACAGCCATGCAAAGACAATCATGATCTAGCCCAACTTTCTTCGTACTGAAGTATGCCCTCTCGTTCCATTTTGAAGCCCAGACCTGAAAGGTATGACAAAATTTTGATGTCAAGCCTGAGTATTATAGAACTCTCTCTTATTCATCAAGTCACTTATAAATCCTTTCTTAATATAATAGGTGGTATGCAGAAAGGGGAAAAGTCAAACAATTACAGTGACATGACATTAAACAATAGATTGCACCACCCTGCAGAGAACAAAAGGATGTCTCACCTTTTTTATAGACATCCATGCCTGTTCCCATCTTTTCTCGCCTTCATCACCAGGCCATGGCATTCCAGAGCTTTTCATCTTGCCTTCAAGCTCTTGCACCTAAAAGACAATTTGACCATCAGATATCAAGACACAAGCTGAAATAACCTAATCAAGGTCCGAGCATTGGTATCTAAAATAGTCAGCATTGACTAACGCCAAAAAACAGTGAAGAAAAAGGAAACAAGATAGATAATATAATTTTGTGAAGTAGAATCTGCAAAGTGGAGAAGACTCTCATTTAACTACAGAAATTATCTAAAACAGAACTTGTTCACCAATCATTTTATAACCACTCCCATCCATTGAATGACAGCAAATACTGACATAATACTAAAAAAAAAACAACGGCAAAGGTTAGGAAAAGAGTCAGTAAAGAGACATGACTAACAGATAATAATGAAGAAACACCCATCTCATTGCCTGTAAAGCCAAGACTTAAGAAGTAGTGATGATAACAATATGTTGTTCACTAGTTTTTTTCTTTTTTCGTGTGTGTGTGTTGGGGGGTGAGGGGGTGGTGGGGTGGTTGCATATAACAGGTCTTACCAACTGAGGCGGTGCCACAAGTTCTAAAACGGTCTTGCGGATCTTTACTAGAGCTCCAACGTCTCCACCTTCTAATTCTTTCTTCAGGATGTTCAACTTGTCGGCGACTTCCTGCCAACATATGAAAACAAGGAACACAGATAAGTCACACTCCAAGGGAAACAGAGAATATATCATAGAACCTAACAACTTGAAAAAGAAAACACTATGGAGCAACTTAAGAGAGGGCCTCCTCTACTACATCTCATAGGCACACACAAATGATATGTGGTTATTAACCAATCAATGCTGCAGAACAAAAGGCTATGATGTACACTAAACCAAATATTGAACACAGCATTTCTTGATCAAATAGCCAAAACTTGCACAAGTAGTTAATTTATCACCAAGAAGTACCACTAACTGCGTAGAGCAGCAGCAACAAAGCACCTAGACTAAAATTCAATTATGCAAGATAAGACATGAAGACAAAGGAAGTTAACAAGCCTACTCCCCAGAAAAGAAGAGGAGCCACACAAATTGATAGAGCAAGAATTTGAACCCATCTAAGTTGGCTAAATGGGCCCTTGACTGACCAATCTTGCTAAAAAAAGGAGGCTAATGACCTTTGCTTGGATAAAAGTAGCGTAATACTATGAACGTTATGAGTCCTTTGTCACGGTCTGGTCCAGATTTTCCATTGACTTTGAAAGTGTACAAAAAAAAATGACAGTCTGCTTGGGTAAAGTAACTTATGAAGTGCATGGTAGAAAATTCAATGGTGGAAATTGGGCAATAAAATCTTGTATGCTAAATGTGTGACAGGAAATCACCTTATTAGTACCATATGAAAGGACTTCCTCAAAACTTCCAAATGGTAGGGCAACAGATGTAGGGACACCAACCCAGGATGGAACTCTTCCTCTTACATATGAGATGTTACGTGACTTAGCCCCAACCTGGTATGAGAAAAAACTGTCATGAGGCAAACTTGATATACATATTTTTATTTTTTTTCCAGCTGCAAATTATAGTTATATTCATATTTATTCAACATGTACAACAATGGAAGAGAGAAAAAGAGTAAACAGCTGCCATAAACGACATTATAACAGCTCATCCAAAAGCACTAACCATTTCACTGGTGAACTCATCAGATGCTATAGCATATTTACCACCAAAAATCTTCTTAACCAAAGTTAATGATGGTATATCATCGCCACTGATCTCTATTGTCCGAGCCCCCTCAAGTTCGCCCTCACTGACTTCTCTGGGAGACAGAAAACAAGAATTGTAACAAGAGTTTGGTAACAAACTAGCCAATGGATAGGCTATCACGAGAAAAGAATCCTGTCTAAGAAGTAAGATTGAGGGGAAAGATATATTACGTATAATGTATGTCTGCTGATGTTGTCTGTAGGCGTAGTAACTTCCCTTGAGCTGCTTGGAGGTCAGAAAGAATATTGCTATCGAAGCATGTAGCAAAGCAAACCTGGCAGTATGGCAAAGCATATGTATCTCAAAGCACGAAAATTCTTTTACCAAATATATAGAAGGGAGAAATGAAAAAACTCCAAAACCTTGCAGTTTCTTGCTCGCACAGAAACATGTGACAAGACATCGGGCATGTCTGGTGTCAGCACAGCAACGGCACCATCAGGGATTTCTTCCTCTCCTTTTACATGATTTGCAATCAAAATTGTCGGTTGCGCATAGGTTTTGTTTTGAACAGACAGCAACTCATCAACAACGACAACATATCCGACAGCGTCAACTGGACTGATAATCTGCCAACTGGTCCAAAAATCAGAGGCTTGAATCAGGAGGTTAATGCCATTGAATTAACAAGAACTATTATATGATCTCATGCTCAAAATCAGAACACAATGAGTAAAAAGAACACAATCTCTAAGAAGCTAACACGAAACCAATATTATTCTCTCCTTATGCCCATACTATCAGAGAAGAACGAGGTCTTCCAAGTCAAGTATACATGGCATGGGGCCACATACGTGCTACAAGGGCAATTACAAGGCAAAGCAAGGTGGGAAAGATCAGTAAAAGTAACCTTCCCAGATTTGCAGTCTTCCGGAGAACAGGATCTAGTCTATTAAGAAGTGTTGATAGAGATGCAGCTGATCCAGCACGAATAACTTCCTCCGTGAATATATCAATCTGTAATATGATTGAATGCACAGCTAAATAAGTGCATTTTTAAGCTTAACACACAACCTAGAGACAAATATAGTAATATAACATACAGCCCACTGTTCTACTCCAAGCAATGAACCCAGGTACTCTGCAGATGGCTGCAAAATTCGATGGTATGACTCTGCCTTGGTTGTAAGTGATAGGCGGGTCCTATCAAGGACTGATTTTGCATACAATGCCCAATGTTCATCTTTACTCTTTAACATATCCAGGGCACGCTTCCATCCCTTCAATAATCAATATATAAGTATTAGAATCCAAATTTTATACAAAGAAAAAGAAAAAAGACTACGAATTCTCAAACCAAAAACAATTAAAGGTTATGAGTTTGAATATATGTTTTATTCCAATCCTCCAATCCTTCCACGTCAATTTAAAATCAATCCCACCAAAAGCAGAAGATTGAAAACAAATTAAAAAAAAGAAAAGACAACGCTTCTAGATCAGATCTTATTCATGACCAAGGTGCCTTCATATCCTTTTTTCTTTTTCCCCTTGTTATTTGCAACCCTGAAAGGATAAATACAGGGTAAGTGGGGAGAAGGTGCCTAGTAAATTGCAATATGTTAGTAGTTTCTTTCCCATGAGATTATCATTACATAGCAGACTTAAGACAATTGAACTTTATTAAGACGTGCCGCAGTTAAGGTCATGTGCAATCTCATGCATTCAGTAGAACATTGACATCTTTCATTATGTCCTCTGTTAAAGAGAACCTACAGAAGAAACTTAATTTTGTTTCCCTCATGCTCCTCTCTGCCTTCAAAGTTATTTTAAATACTCCCTCCGTCCCGCAATTAGCTTTCAAAAACACTTTTTTTTTTGTCCCAAAATTAGCTTTCAAACCCATAAAATTCCATAACTTCTCTATAATATCCCTCCACTAACTCACAAATACAATAAAAAATATATACTCTCCCTATCAAATCACTATCTCTCTTTCTATTATTTTATTCTCTGACAATAATGTCTCTCTATTACTTTAATCTCTCACATAAAATTCTCCTTCTATTTTTTATTCCTTCTATTAGTGCAAGGGCAAATTTGTCTAACATTACTCACTTAAAATCTTGTACCCTCCCCATTTCTGAAAGCTAATTTCGGGACGGAGGGAGTAGCAAATTGTAAGCCTTGGAGGTACAATGACTTTCACAGAAGTAAGTTAGTCTAAATGATAGGCATATGATACTTAACTACCATGCAGCATGCACATCATCTGTAGATTGTCCTATTGGTTCTGCCACCATAAGCATAATGGTCATTGTTAAAACGAATACTGAGAGTGATACTGGAGAAGTTAATATAAAACTAAGAAAAATAGAACACAATAACACTTAGAAACAGACAAAAGTTTATATACTCTGCAAATAGGCAAGCGAATGATCAAAACCCCTGAAGCCGACAGGAATTTTCATTCCATTCAAGTTCTTCAAATGGACATTACCTTTAAGCAGTATATCAGGTCCTCGTTATCATCAGATGATAGAGCAAGATTTTCAATCACCATGGAAATGAAGTACATAATTTTCTGCAAATTCAAAATATACAATTATTAGAACATAATCCCTTTCCATCAAATTAGCAAGCCCTCAAAACGTTCTGCTGGTAAAATATGTAGCCTATGTGGCAATTCTATTTGTCACGAATGCGTCGGGGATTGTATCACAACGCGAGAAAATTTAAATTCTTTAGATCTTATATCTGGTGCTTCATTCCAGAAACCAGTTTCACATATGTTTGTCCTTCCAATATCTTTATCCGTGATAGAAGATCATGACATTCAATGGGAAAAAGAGGGCAAACAATTTTACAGTCAAAACACCACAAGGACAATATAGGTGAAAGCATAATTTAGCCAATAATTACATAAGATTCTGTTGGCATGTGGCGTACTAAACAAAAAACTTTTCCTGAAAATAAGAACAATGCCACAATCCCCTCCACTGAAAAATGTTTGAGAAAATTAAACAAAAGGTTATAATTGAGATACAGGTTGCTATTTTGCAGCATTTTCCGCGCAAAGTCGTATATATCTCTATGAATTGTCTTATGCATAATTGACTAAACAGAATGTAGGCTATGTAGCTCTCCAATATCACCAGCAGCAATCAAAGGAATGGGAAAAGTCATGGGTTGATCTCACCAAATTCAGGCACAATTAGTCAATTATTTCAGTTATTTCAGTTGGCTATTCAGTAACATGAAGATCATGCAGGCCACACTTCTCATACTAAAGAGCAGAAAGCTAACCGAATAACTGGCAAGTACTAAAAGAACAGAAAATTCTGTCAAGATATACCTCTGGTCCAGCTTTGTTCAGCTCCTCGTATCCCCTTTCAATGGCTGTCCTCACAGAAGAATCAAGAGCAATATCTAAAAATATAATATCCTTGAGGCGATTATGAGAATTCAACAATGATGCACGAAGTTCCTGCCGTGCCTCTAGTAATCCCTGCATTTGTTCAATCGAAATTAAACAAACACTGATCTATAGAAATCAGAAAAAACAGCAGAATATCGTAGAAGCTTGTACTAGTCCAGTTACCTCAAGAAGTGGCTCGACATGTTTATCTTCCACATGTTCCAAAACAAACTGAAGCAATCCCTGCACAAGAAGTACAAGTTTAATGAAAAAGGACATACTTTCACTTCCATGTTGAACCAGAATCCAGATCAAACAAGAAGTCCTAGAAAACCAACTACGGTAAATACTTACAGGAAGTTCAGAAGGCAACCCAGGTAGAGGATTTATATTCACCCCAACCATGAAGCCTTGACCCTGGCATAGCCCAAATATAATAAATCAAGCGTTCAAAATTATACTTATCTGTGTAAAGATAACCAGTTATTGACATTACCTCAGTTTTGTATCCCATACAATTAGCAATAGCCGCCTCGAGATCTGCACCTGAATGAACTGCCTGCATAATACGCATTTGAAATATCAACGGCACAACAAAAAGTGTGCTCTCCAAGAAAAGTACTGGAAAATGGCTAAATCATTGATAGATATCATGCAAAATATAAAGCCAAATAGGCTACATGCTTGACACTCAATTTTTCCTTTATCTGTTTCACTGGCAACCACTATAGTTTATATATAGTGATCCAATCAGTTTCTATATAATCATCCACCATCTAAGGTAGAATGCAGTAAATCATGAAAGGTTTAACTCAGACAAGTCATAGTATAATTGGAAAGAATTGTCAGCAGAACTTGATTAAAGGTGTGATGATAACTACCTTCAGTGTTCTCATATAATGTCCAAGATCGCGTAGGAGACCTTCCTTCTGGCCACTTTTGAAGCTTGGTTCATTATGGATAGCACGATCATAACTAAGAAGGCGCTCCTTAGTTATCCCATTATCATTTAGTGTTTTCCAGTAGACACTCATGTCAAAGTCACTTTTGATGTAATCAATTACTGCCTGAAAAAGATTGCATGAGATATTGATTCTGAATGCAAAGGACATATCTAACAGAGTCCCTTTTATAGTACCTGACAGATGACAACATCGTCGGGACTAGTATTGTTATGCAGTTTCTGATGCCATTCCTCCATAAATCCGCCCTTGCAATCATTGTTTCTCTGCAGTTACCAGATCACATTACATAAGGGTTTTGTATTCAATTAGAAAGAGAAACGTAAGGAGAGAGTAGGAGTCAAAAATGACCTGAATGACCAAAATTTCATCCCTAATTCTTTGCCCAACATCCCCCTCGCCTCCACGACCAACAGTTGACATTATCATCCTGAGAAGTTCCCGGTATTGGGGCTGACTTTGGTAAATATTCTGGAGAGAATCTGTAAGCCTATCTTGAGCTTGACTTATTTCGCTGCAGAGGGAAATTTATAACAATAGTGACGAAAACGAATAATGAAAACATACAATAGAATTTCAAAATGTGTCTTCCACAAAAATAATTTAAATCACAATTAATAGGACAAACGAGGTTAAAGAAATTCAAATTCTTTAGTTAAAAGAGACAAACATGCTGGAAATATAGAAACAAGAGTCACATGGCAGTCAAACTTGTTTACATACAGATATACTGTGAGGTATTACATATTAGATAAAAAATAAAAAAAAAAAAAAATAAAAAAAAAAAAAGTTAAAATGAAGTAGTTATTTTACCGCGGTTTCACATTGTAATTTTTGTTCCAGATTAGCTGCCTAGTGGCCATGAATCTCATCCATACAAAAATCCCAGCGAGACCCAATTCACCAGCATCCATTGCTTCATTTAGCAAGTCTGCTGCAATGTTAAACCTGGGAAGAAGCAAACAAGAAGTAAACGATTTATTATGTGTTTTTTCCTCAGAAATTCATTGTTTTAACAAATATATACTATAAATAATTAGCGAATGACTCTTCATATCAAACTCCATGACCTTCCACGCCCCAGCCTTTCTCTTTCCAATAGTCTGATAATCTTTTTCACCTCATACATCTTGTCAAACTATATAAAATAGAGTGCAAGGGAAAAGCCTCAGCAGCTCTAAGGTGTAGATAGCAAGAAAAAAGAAGTTTTCTTCAAGCAAAGTGGCGTATAAAATTATCACAGATTGACATGGAAGCATTGATGAATGAATAAACAAAAATCTAACAAGTTGACTGGCGAAATACTCAATGTCCTTCACAGTTTGAAATTGAAGTACAAATTCAATAATGGTACTTAGGAAAATCTTAAAACTGACTAACCGATGCATGAAAGATTTCTGTGCTTCACTCTCCAATGATGCTATGTTTCCCAGTAGTGACTTTGCCGTCCCTTCTCCATCACCAGCATCCTTCTGTGGAAAAGAAAGTCAAGTCAGTACATCTCCAGTGCCATGATGAAAAGAAGAAAGGCATGACCGTAAATACACATAACACCAGCTCCCAAACAAGAAAGGACTTCAGGAATTTAAACCAAAGAATTAACAGACCTGCTTGGATCTGACACGAAGGTCAACATAGAAATCTGAACCATTATCTTTTATCCAATTTCCAGCAGATACGAGCACAAATGGCATTCCGACAAAATCATCGCCTTCAATTTGTATTTCAACTGACTGAATCTGCAATTGCATAACAAGTACAGTAGCATTAACTGCAGAACAGAATCAAGTATATCTTTCAGATGTAAATACCGAGCTTTTAGAGTTCTGTTATATAGTTGTGATTCACAATAAAAGAAACAAGTCAAAGTCCAAGCCATACCTGGTGTGGAGTATTATCAGAGGAGATACTTGAAAATTGGGTCTCGGCAGCTTTTTCTAGTGAAACTGAACCTTGTGGAAGGATATTTGGAGGTGGTGGCTGCAAGCATGTTCGTGGAATACACGTAGATTTAGAAAGAGGTGAGATATCACACTAGAGTACTCCATTTTTGAGGCCAGTAACCAAGTTATTCAGTTAGTCCTTACCAACCACTCATTGCCTTTTCTCGATAAAGCCCAGTGAAGCGTAAGAGGGTCCTTAAAATCTGTAGCTAATTGAATCGTTGTCTTATCAGCAAGCTTAGTCACAAGAACCTTGCATTTAAAGATGTTCCAACAAGATTAGAATCTTCATACAACAAGTAATCCATTTAAAATGACACAGCCATCTACTCACCAAAAGTTGCTTATCAGCAATCTGGAATATCTTTTTCTTCACTACCTGGGCACCTTCTTGAGCTTCCTTTGCCTCAGCAAAAACCTCAACTGCAGACAAGGGTTTCGGTTTCTGAGGTATTTTTTCCCCAGGTTCAGCAGCGTATTTATTAGTAGCACATTTATTTATAATATTTGTCAAATCCCTATTTTTGCGCTGAATCCTTTCAGGTGTGGAATAGCTTTTCCTCTCCAGCTTCTTTGCAACCTTAGTCTGTACCTCTCCTTTGGCAATCCTCTTCCGTATCTCATCCAGAGAAGTGCCCTTATCTAATTCCATTTGCAACTCTTTTCTAGCTTCCTCAAATTCTTTCTGTTGAAGGAACTCAAGTTAGTAACATGCTGAGCAGGGTAACAACAAAATGAGAAGAAAGAAACACCACATAACACATCTGAAACATATGCAGACATCTTAGTGAACACTAAATAACATATTAAGGATTTGAAATTTACAAGTTCTTTATCTGGAGAGTAGTTTGGTTTGCCAGCTTTCTCCCATCTTATGTACGCTTGAATCTGTACAAGATCCTCCGGGATCTTGCTTCCAGATTTGCTTCCAGACTGAGAAGGGGTTTGCTCCCTCACTTCACTTACAGCACTTCCTCCTTTCGTCAATCTTGCGCGAAGCTCCTGTATAGAAGTACCCTTGGCTACCTCCTCCAATAGTTCAGCCCGAGCTGCTTCATATTCCTCCTACATGACAAATTACTTGTTCAACTTCCAAGGATTAAGTACAGATACATATGCCATAGCTTAAACAGTTAGAAGTGCAGACAGTATTGTAAAGCAGAAACATCCATCGTTGCATCTAATATATTATAGAGGTCTATCCTCGAGAAAGATTGAAAAACAAGCTCATACACAGCTCTTTAAGTTTCTTAGATAGGTTTCCTGTAGTACTATTATGGGTTCTTTCATTGGCATCAACAGCACTGAAATAAAGATATCAATATTTCACATAAACTGATATCATATGGTTCAGCTTACAAAAAAAGACATCTAGAAGCATTCACCAAAGCCTAAAGCCAACCAAGGGATACACCAAGAAGTTTCAACGCATTTGAATCAGCAACCTTCTTATCAAGCATTGAAACGAACCAACCTCTGCAATTGTAGGCTAAGGCTGCAAACATCTAAGTTCTAACCCTCTTTACCTTCCTAAGTGGGAACCTCGCGAGAGGCACTGGAGTAATGGTATGGTATCAGCAATCTTCAATCATTCGTTACATTGATATGAGAAGCTGAAGAAACAATGTGTGAAGGTGGCTTTGGGTGGGCCGCACCTACTCTATTACCTATACCAAATTTTGCATATTTTATCTGCAAGCTTTCAGAACTAATTAATATGAGCAACTTACCTTTTCCTGATCAGGGGTATACATCTGTTTACCCTTTCTTTCCCATCTGAGATAGGCGTGAGTCTGCACAAGATCTTCAGGAACTGACACATTTTGAACATTCTCTGGTTTCATAGGCAACCTCACGTGAAAGTTCTCCCCGTTATTCTTGAACCTACCAATGTGGAAGTGGAAATCAAGAGAAACATATATCAAAGGCTTTAGTAAAGATAGTATAAAACTACACAATAAAGAAAGATCATAGGAAGGAGAGAAGCAGTCACAGTCACTCACCATATATTGCGGGCCTCATTGAATATAAGAAATTCAACAGCCTGTAGAGCTGAATCTTCAATCTCTATATTCAAGAAAGAACCAGAGCCCGACTGGAAGCAAAAAAATGCATTAGGTTTATACTGATCACTGAGTCAAACTGCACCAAGGCTGAAAGAATCACGCATATAGAAGGGACATGCTGATACTAGCGTTATGGGAAGCATTTCATTCAAGGGTGCCAAACTTGCCTTTTGAAATGGAGTTCGAAGTGCTCTGTCTTTGTGCACTCGGGTTCCTTCAGGCCTACGTGAAGGAAGTACCCACTTCCTAAAGGTAAAGAAACAAAAAGTTACACGACTGACGTATATAAAAGAGCAGTACTGCAACAAGAGCTAGTCAAACAACTGATGAAATTACTCTTTGCTATCACGTATCGCACCCCAATGAAGTACCAAATTATCATCGTGACTATTTGTCACCTGTATCTCCACTTTAGAGAGAGAACCTGATGACATAGGACTCACTGCAACCTGTAAATTTGCAAGATTGGACAATGTTAAGAGTGATATTTGCTTCATAAGTTCACCATATTAAGCTCAAACAAGGGATTCAGCCATCAACTATAGGAAATTGACTTCCAGGTCCTAAATACCTGCAGTTCAACATTTCCGTCCAGATTGAATTTTGCTCCTTGCTGCGACGGATGAACAAACAGTAAGAACAAAATGTACGACCACAATAATGCCCAGTGAGTGTCCTGCTACTAGAAGGTCTAGGAAGCCAAGACAAACACACATTTTACCCCCAAGAAGAACCAAGTGTGTGTACATATGGTCATGCAGAACAGAAGTGCAAGACAATCAACCAGGGATCATGCCTTTAGAAGCCTTATTGAGCTACATTCAGTCATCAAATTGAAATCATAACTCAATAGCAAATGCTACAAAAGTCTAGCACTGGAAAGAACAACGTCATTGGAGTAAGACCTACGATGGAAACTATAACACCGAAACTACATCATTAGCAGAATACACTTAAAATTCCCTCCCCCTCCTCAATTGTGGCAACCTTTTAAAACACATTAGCAAAATACAGAAGACTAAGATATTCACAATGATTCAACAGCATAACCCAAACAGTGACAAGTTCCTCTTTACTTTTCCATACATTTCCAACAGGATTTTATATCTTGATAAGCATGTCATCCCAAATATTTTATATATATGCACCAAATTTGATGATGTTGCTATCCCTCCGACCCCAACTACACATTGTCGTAGAGAATTCATAAGCTACATAAATTGTAGCCACATTTCTGCAAAATCACACATTCTGAGAAGTGGAAATTAATTTCAACACAAGGGATATGGAGTATAACACAGTATTAATCAATCAATCACCATTATACTATAGCAATAAAAGATTAAATCCTAACCCATATTCCAGCAACACATTTCAGCTTTAATGAACCACACACTTTCAAGTTTCACCAGTTCAAACCCATATCATATATGCTGGTCAAATTCCCTCTAATCTACTCAAACAATCAAAAATGCTCTAATTGGCGCCAAATCATAGTGCTCCCACGTCTTGTAATTCAAAGGGAAAATACAAGATCAAAACTTGAAACTATATGATTGGTTGAGTTCACAAATACATAATACACAGGTGCATCTAATAATTTCCCATAATCAATCCAAGAAATTCCTACCCACAAAAAAAAAAAAAAAAAAAATCAAAAAACCCAAATACTCTAATAAAATCAAGAAAGAAACAATGTAAGAGATGAAAAGTACCTGAGAAGCAGGATCAGCAGCTAAAACAGCACGAGCAACAAAAGAAAATCGACGAGTAGCCATTAAATCTCTGTTAACGGAAGATCTCAAGCTGTTCCCATAAAATTTCTTAGAATAAATACTCGAATTCCGTAACTTTGACGTTGCTTGAGGTTTGAACAATAATGGAATTCCTCCACCGCGGGAATTTATCTTACTTTGATGCTCAAACAACAAAGTTACATTGTGACCTATTGAATTACTCATAATATTCCACTTAAAAATCGATTCTAAACAGAAAAGTTCCGCTCAAAAAAGGTTAATCAAAACTTCAGAGAAAATAATCCTCCAAAATCATGTAATTATAGTGTGTTTTGTGAATGTGTGTATATCCTATCCTATATGAGATGAAATTGGAGAGAAAAGAGCAAGGAAGTGAGAGAATCGAATTTGGGTTCTTAGAAAAAAGATTTTTTTGCTTTCAGAGAATTTAGGAAACACTGGAATTGGAAGTAAAGAACTGAGTTCACTACAATGAGAGAGGAGAGAGAAAGAGGAGGTGAATCTTAATGGTGCAATTACGGCCTTTTGTTTTTGTTTTTGTTTTTGGTTTTTGATTTTTTTGTGTTTTCGTGGGAAATTGAAATGGAAATGTGAGCGAATGAGAAGTTCGAGAGAGACTTGGAGATGAGTGATTGAGTGAAGACGACGGAGGGTGTGTTTGTTAGTGGTGGAAATATCTTCAACCAGGAAACTCTTCCTATTTTGAGTACTAAGATTCATACTCCGTATTAAAAAAAATAAAAAATAAAAAAAAAATAAGCCTATCTTTGGCCAAAATTAACTGATAAGGTAGTGTAAAGTCAAAAAAAAAAAAAAAAAAGTTCCAGAATTGTTAAGATTTCAATTTTATAGTTAAAAGGTCAAAATAATTGGATAAACTATTTGGTTGCGAAAGGAGAGAAAAAAAAAAGATCGCTGATTTTTGCCAATCATAGCCTAAGAAAAGGGAGGGATAGAGTATATGCTAGCATTTCGTTTTTAAGTTTTTGTCATTATAATAATTGTGAGAAATCTCTCTTTCTTTTTTTCTTTTTGGGTGATCAAATAAATGAAAACTTGTACTAATGTTACTCATTTAATTTTCGATGAGGATCCTCTTATTACCTCATTTCTCCATCTACACTTTGTCCCTCTGGATAATTGATATCTGAATTTTTTATTACTTTTGAATTACTATGAATTAAAGGGGTAATGCGTAAAAAATGAGGGAAATGGGTAATTGAGATCATCCTAACATCCTTATTCCCTTTATTTTAACGATGTAAATAAAATGTTTAAGAGACCTTAAAAGATAATTGTTATAAAAGTTTTCAGTGACACAACACTCTAACCATTTCATCATTACCATCCTACAATCAGTTCAATTCAGATAAATTTAGATTAATCATGCTTGTTTTACCTTTCACATATTATTATTCATTCAAGTTCCATGTAATTCAGTCCAATTTAGTTTTGAAATCAACGTACTTAAGGTAATGAAATGAAATAAAGGGAGAGAAACTGAATGAGCAAAACTAAACAAGAGATGCATATTCTTTTTTGTTTTTACAACCAAAACAATCAACCAAACGCAGCCTAGTATTGGTTAACTCAGCATGGCCCACATGCCACGTGTTTATAAATTATTTGTCCACGTAGTAAAGTCCTAGGAAATAGGGGCTTCTCACGTGTCACATGTGATGGGCGGTTGAATTTGTGATCATATAAGCGGGCCCCATAAATGGTAATACTATGGTATGGAGTATTTTTTTGTTTTTTATTGATATGTAAAGTTATGGTGAGAAATAGAATCCCTTTGATTTTGGAGGATAATATCCAAAACTAAACTTGCCATCTTTTGATAATCATATTTCCTTGATCTTTTCCTAGTAATATGGGAACTTTTTTCTTTTTTTTTTTTTCTTTTGGGTTTGATAATTTCTGATTCTTGTGAGGCCTTAAATTTGTGGTGTTGAACAATTTCAAAGACAAGATTTACACTTTGTCAAGTGGTCTAGTGGATTGTTGATGAGATATTTGATGTTCCACTTTTGAGATTTTAATAAAAGCTTTTCATTATTTATTATGCAAATTTTGCGATTTAAAGTAAAGTTAGCTTTTGATTTGAACCATATTATTGGATTGGTAAAATGACCACAGTGGTCTTACTTTATGAAAATTTGATTTGATAGAGAAAGTGATATCGTGATCATGTGAAGGAAAGAGATAGTGTAGTGCACAGGTGGCGAGTTATGTTGATAAGTTTATTTGCAAAGAATATAGGTAAAGAAAAAGAAAAAGAGATGTAACTTTTATTTTGGAATGGTCCTGGCAAACATAACAATCAATTTACGATAGAGGGACTACAAGGGAGTAATTATTATTTTTTTCGTATTGGATCAGTTTTTGTAGATGAGTGTTCTCGGCATATAGTATATATTAATTCCCAAAAATATATCGAAACATCCACCTTACTCAAAGAATATTCTGCTATAAGTTAGTTCGATACTATTAAAACCATATTTAATTAAGATCTATATTCCATTAGGCGCGAGTTGGTTTAAATAAAGCAGTTTGAATAAGAAAATAGTTTATACAACAGAATTATTATTGATAAGCTTTAGTTTGATGATTTTGATATTAGTATAATAAATTTATTAACATTTCAAAGCAACTTTTAACTAATCTTTTAAAGTTATAAATAACCGCTATAGCTGATCTTGCCAAACATAGCCATCGAAAGGCCATATGGCTGATCAGTTTGTGAAGCGAACCGATTATGGTTCACATTCACAAAGCAACCCAAAAATAGTGTAACAACGATTATGTGTGTAGAATAGAATAATGAACTGAACTATTTTCTCGTTTATAGTGTTACACAACATGACCACAATAAATAGAAGAATGGAGATGACCTCTCCTCCTATGCTCTCCTTGCTTCTTAACATTTCTGTAAATTAAGTGAGAGATAATAAGTTCAATTGCTCTTTTCAAGAAACCCAATCTTGTTAGATCCAAGATAATGTAAAAAGCATTTGAGAATAACTTTTAATTCGGTTGGAAAATTATTTAACTACATAATTGACTTTTTTTTTTTATTGAATTGTTTAAGGATTCATTCTATTCACCTGAATAAAATTGAACTGAACTAATTTAAACAAAACTGAATTGATTTTTCCGCTTAAAGTTTAGCCTTTTTCAGTTCACCAAATTCCTTCAATATTGGATTGGAGTCTTGTATAGAACTTTATCCAGATTTCCACTTATTAAAGGATTAATATGAAACAAGTCATGGTAATATTGGATTGGAGTCATTTGAAAGTGTGTGTTAATACATTTCCAACTGTGCATGTGTGATGCATCAGTGTAAATATAATTTGTAATAAAAATATTAAAAGAACTTTTTAATCAACTGTATTAAATTGAATTGAAAGTCAAAATTGAAATCATCTTTAATGCTTATTTCTTCCATTTACGTGGTATATTACTTATAGGTGTATATGTGATAAGTACATCACAGTATGTGTGTAAGAAATACTCCATCCGTCCATCTTAAATGTTGTCAAACCACTCAAAATTTTGTTCATCTTAAATGTTGTCAAACTAATTTTATCTCACACACTTCCCAATAATACCCCTCCACTATAAACCAAATAATATAAAAAATTCAACAACAAACCCACTTCCCAATTTAAAAATAATTAATTTCCCTCACCCTATCTCTAACCTTTATCTATTCTCTACCCACTATCTATATTTAAATGTTTATCTCTAAAGGGCAACTTTAGAAAAAGACACCCCTCCTTTTTTCATTCATAATTTCCGTGCAAATTTGGTTTGACAACATTTGAGATGGATAGATGGAGTATAATCTACAGAGTACTACTTGGTATAGATAAAAAAAAAAAAAAAAAAAAAGTTAGTTTGAAACATATTTTCATTGTTATTACTATGAGTATTTACTATTATTCTCATTAATAATAATAATAATATATTAGTATTGGTACTCCATAAAATTTGAAAGTGGCTTATCTTATTGGCTCAATTTGGCATTGGCATTATGGTTATTATACCACTTACCATGTTAATTATGGAGTAGTAATATTATTAGAGTGAAGATAACGAAAGGGATAGTGAAATTCACAATCTTTCACAAAAAGGGAGTAGATTATTGATAAGCTACAAAACAAAAACTAAAACTAAAACAAAAACAAAAACGAAAGCAAATTAAAAGGTTGTGTTGCTGATTTTCATCAAGAAGATAGGACTGTAGGATTTATGTTGATTGATTGATTGATGTTGTAATTTATACTACATAGCCTCATTTTTTTTTTTTTTTTTTTTAGCCGTTGGAACATGGAAGAGACACTTGCCCAGCTCGCGGCCAATCTTGTCATCTTTCATTTAACATCAATTGAGCATTGACATTGTTACACGATACGTACTCCCTCTGTTTCACTGCTATTATGCGACAATAAATTTTTTTTACAGTTTTCAAAATATAACTTTAATTGGTTTTTACTTTAAATATTTCGAATCCTGAAACTTCAAATTTATATCTTTTGATCATGATTTATCAAATTTTCAAATATGATACTCCCTCCGTTCTCAAATGAAAATTACGCTTTATTTTTCGCAACTTACATACATGTGAGTTGCGGATTACAAAGCGTCATTTTCATTTGAGAACAGATGGAGTATATATTATGAGTAACATGTGGTCGGATATTTTTTAAATTAGACCAAAGAAAGTCAAATATGACATTTACTGTGGTATGGAGGAAGTTATTAATAATTGCAACATTTATCTCCCTTTTTAATTATCTTGTATAGAACTTTATCCAGATTTCCACTTATTAAAGGATTAATATGAAACAAGTCATGGTATAGATTTGTAATTATTGTTTTTTTGGATAAATATTAGGATAAATTTTTAGGCCCCTTTATTTTCATACACACTAAAACATTCACCTTTATTTTTGAGTTGTTTCTCTAATTTTCCTATTTTTCAATATATTATCTTCCACACATGATTTGAATAGGGTTTGAGCAGTTCAATTCTAGGTGATTTGATTTGAATCACTATGAGTGATTGAAGTTTGCTTTTTTTTTTTTTTTTTCCTCTTGCCATTTCTTTCAAGCAAATTTCTCTCTCACACTGCCTTTTTCTATCACATGAATAAATCACATCAATACTCACATTCAACCATTTTTGTTTGTCCCTTCAGGTCGTCGTGGTTGATGTGAGACCAAATAAGTTTGAAGATGCTGTCAATGTTTATGTGTTTGATTATGCAAAGATGTGAATAAAAGGGTTGTGATTTTTTTGTGAATATTTTGGGTGAAAATAGAGAGTATTGGGTTTAACGTGTCAATTTAGTAGGGAAAAATAATGCTTTACACACAATTGTATATAGCCACGTGTGAGATAGTTAAAGAACAAAATAGGAGGTTAAGTAGATTTTTCTATGGAAAATTTGAGATGGTGGTCTTCAAAAATAAAAATTTTACTCCCTACGACACTTTGACCATGAATAAATATCATACTTATAAAAATTTTATGATAAAAATAAGATTTTTTAAAGATATAATTTAGAAAAAAAAAATCTAAAGAAAATATTTTTACATTGTAAATATTTATATTTTAAACTTTGACCATCAAAAAGCAAATGTTAACATGTGAAACGGAGAGAGTATGATCTATGATGCTTTGTCAAAAAATAGTATAAACATAGAAGATGTTTTCTTAAAAAAAATACATATTTAAAATGCACAAAAAAAAAATGTATTTAAAAGGTGGTTTCCTAAAATTTACTACGGAATTCTTAAATTTGCTCTTGTCAAAAAAAAAATAAAAAAAATCCTTATTATTCTATGTACTCTTCTGGACCTAAAAAATCATGTGAATTGCAGATTACGAAGCGACACTTTTAATTAGGGACGGAGGGAGTACATGTTTTGAAGACCTTTTTATACGTAAGTTTGGGCTGAAAACAAGTCCGACTTGAAATATAATTTTGCAGCCCGAAAATGGTAGAAACGGCCCACTTTTTTTTTAAAAAAAAAAAAAGAAAAAGAAAAAGAAAAGAAAAAGGCCCAAAATCGCTAGAAGGAGGGCTTGAACCTCCGACCTTGTGGTTAACAGCCACACGCTCTAACCAACTGAGCTATTCCAGCTTTGTGTATATTACAATGTGTTTTACAAAATTGTATAGAAAAAGCTAAAAGCAAGACATAATATCAATTCCAATTTCCAAATGTATCAATAGTAATTGGAAATCAAACACAAGTTCCAATTTATAACGTTTCTCATACATAAGTACCACTCTTTTATTCTCCAAATATCAAACCTTAGGTATAAGGCCGCTTCATAAGATTTATTGGATTGTTTTTACATCTTTAATTAGCCGCTTCCAATTCAACAAGCTAATTAGAGCAATATATATATATATATATGTGTGTGTGTGTGTGTGTGTGTGTGTGTGTGAACTAAACTTATCTGCAAACTGTGTGAACTTGAAATTCAGGCAATCCAATTCAAAAATGAAGGGTTAAGATTCAACCCATATAAGTGATGAACATGCATGTTATAGGTGATGAATTTCGAAAAGTGATGAACATACATTTTACGGGTGATGAATCTACATAATCATGAGTGATGAATATTTATGCTACAAGTGATGAATATGCACTTTATAAGCGATAAATTTAGTAGTTCGCATGGTTCGCATATAAGTTTAGTTCGCAGTGGAACTTGACTCTCTCTCTCTATATGTATATATGCTTTTCAATAGCATCATCTCGTTTTGACATTCAATCATTCACTTCAATATTAGCATTAACATCCATTTAACTGATCAATGCATAACAATAGTAGCCTTGGTCTTTTCAAAGTTAGGATAGAATATATACTCCAGTAGTGTCATATGAGTGTTTGAATAATTGATCAGAGAAAAAAAAAAGGATAGAAAAAAGAAAGCGTGAGTGAAATCAAAATCTCCAATTTCTAATATCTCTCCAAGAAGCTGAAAATAACAAATGTGATTAAGGTACTGTTTGGCCTAGTTTCAACCATTTTTGGTTTCTTCTTCATAAATCTCTATTTTCCTCAATCCTCCCCCTCCTCCAAGAGTTTCTAAAAAACCATAATGGATTAGAAATAGAAACTCTAAAATAGGGTTTCTATTTTTAGCCCCATATTGATTTCTTATAAACTCATAGGGACAAGAAAGTGAATAAGGGAGGAGAAATGGATGAAAGATTTATAGAGGAGAAACCCATCATTCAATTAGAGCCAAATGGGAAAAAAGTTTGCGTGATCATCAGGGTCACCAACCCCCTTTCTATCTCTCTCTAAAACCCACCCTTTTATTTTTATGAAAAAAGAAAATGGATAGAGAGAGACAGAGAGAGGGTCAGTGACCCTCAGGGTAAGAGAATCACTCCACGGCCAAAATGACACCTAAATATCTCTGTTATTTGGATTTTGGAACCCTTCCACACAAATCTGTTTCAAAGTCTTCCTAATCTACCAAACAAATTAAATAAAAATCCTACTACAAAATAAATAATGAATACTACTCCCTCCGTCCCGCAATTAGCTTTCAAAAATTAGGAGGGAACAAAATTTTAGGTGAGTGTTATTAGACAAATTTACCCTTGTAGTAATAGATGGAATAAAAAATAAAAGGGGAATTTTAGTGAGA
>BSSO01001518.1:0-23173 GCA_030267885.1 Mesembryanthemum crystallinum
AGAAATAATATACCTTTTCTAGACATGATTACTTTCGATTTCAGCTACCTCATGAATATCAGGAAATGCATAGCGTGGGAAAAAGACCAAGATAACACCTTATTCTAGGGAAGAGATTTTTCTCATTGAAAAAACCTAGAATATGAAAACCCTTCCCTTTCTCCCAAAGGAATCTGTGATGCAAGAGATGTAGCATGTTGAACTCATTCATCATATCAGAGTTCTCAAAAACCAACAACAGCCATACAATGAACTTCTGCCACTATCCCTTCGTTTTAACAAGCAGAAACAGTTTAATGGCTTTTCAAGCAGAACGCAAAACCACAATTTTGTCAATCTCAGTCCTACTTTAGACATCACAATAATGAAAAATGAACCAATCTTACCCCCCAGAGATTACTAAAAGATTTATTCATCATCATTATCTTTATCATTACCCCGAACCCTGATACCTCTGACAAGACTCCCACAGTTCCACTTGAGTGGGTAGAGGGGGTCGAATTGTGCAGCCATACCCTATAAGTACGTAAGTTGTTTCTGTACAACCCTTGATTAGAAATGTTTTGACTACCTTACCCTCACAACATATAGAAGCACAGGACAGTGTAAGTGTAGTGAAACTATATGATTAATCAACGAATGTGACGCGAAGGCCGGGGCTCATGTTGAATCTTGCATGAAGTTTGCACAAATATAATGAAAGGGAATGTGCAACAGCTTGCACCCCCTAACCATTTGTTTGCCCAGTTTCACTGAATTTTTTTAATTCCTCATACAGGATCTTCTAGCTCATAACTGCTGTCTTGAAAACAAATATTAACATTGTCTAGAGAGGAATGAATGAAGAAATGGAGCACAAAAATGCTGTTGTCTTAAAGACTAAACAAAGATGGTAAAGCCATGATGGCAAACAAAATATCATAAGAGTGTCACCAATGTGTGCCTGTAACAGAAATGTGCTTTAAGTCTTAACAAGGACTCGAACAACAAGTCAACATCATTGCCAATGTGAAGGATGTAAAAGGTCAGTTCTTTAACAGCATAGAAAAGATTCCAGCAGTGTCATAGACCATACATACAGACAACCAATATGCTAGCATGTTCAACATGATCTCATCCCCAATCAAATCAGATTATGTACAATAAAGTTTATGCCCATCAACAAAGTATACGTTATATCACTAAAGGATCACTAGCATGAGCTTTTAAATGTCATATCTCAGATTCATCTGAATGACTGGACAAATTATGAATTTAACGCAAAAGAAGATGAAAAACCCAGATTACCTGACCATGTACATCTCCACAAACAGTGAAATGCTTTCCATCAGGGACAGTTACATCAACAAGTGATGGTAAGGCGCGCAACAGTTCTCTTGCTTGCAAGACAATCTGGAAAGCATATCTAAGATATAACAAACATAATCACAGAAAGAATTTTTAGGCAGTATTCAAGAAGTTTATATGTTTAACCTGTTGTTCTATCCAAAACCATAAACTAAACACGCTAACATCACAGCATACCTCTTATGCAACAACTTGCGGTTTTTGAATTCTTCCATCATACTCTTTACAAAATCCAACGTTATAGTATCTCCTTCAATACTTGCCCCAGAATATTGTGGTTCAACCTCTGAAACAATTAAAAAAAAAAATAAAAAAAAAATTACAATCTCTCAGAAGACACGTAAAGTTCAGCAGGAAACATCAACTATAGTTTCAACTAACAAAGCCGACAGCAATACAGAAAAAATAGAGACCATTAAGGCATGGAGAAGCAAGCACAAATGTAAAATGTCCCACACACCGGTAGTTAAAGGCTCTAGTTCACTTGTGCACAGAAATACTTAAGCTGGAAATTCAACCCATTACAGGGGAAAAAGGAAATTAACTCATAAAATATAGATCCCGCATGCATCCTCATATTAGCATATATGACACAGGAGAATATGGGCTGGGGAGTTGAAGAGTCCAACATATGCTGTTAAAAATTTCAAAAAGCAGTAATAAAATTTGTGAGAAAACATTAACAATCGAAAGAATACTTCAATTACCTGATTATAAAAGATAACTAACAGTGAAACACAGTTTGGGACCAAGAAAAACCAGGAACTACTACATAATTAGAATAATCTTGCAAGTAACAAAGATGAAAATGTTGATTGCATAACCAATGAAAAGCAAATACTCATGCCACATCAACTAAAGGGTGACAGGCTCATAGTATAGCTGAACAGAACACAAGAAATTGCTAGTCCAACAAGCACAAATGTTTTCTTTGCAAACTACCATGTGAGAAGTGGATACGCTAGCAAATACAAACATGCAGTTTTCACTTACATGTCCCACAATTCAAAAAAAAAAAAAAAAAAGGAAAAAAGAGGCATAGAGAAACTTGAAATCCAATACAAAATAATGGGTAATATAGCAGCCAGCCTGCAGTAGCAATCTCCAAAGAAAAGGTAAAGCATTTCTAAATATTTCACTGTCATCCACTCATCCTTTTTTTTTTTTAAATTAATAATCATCCACTCATATCCTTGAAAGACTCTCAAAGATATTATTCATCATCAATGAAAGAGCAGAAATTTAAGACCTGGTAAAAGGACTCTACTAAGATTGCTTTAACATCATTCCCTTGTAAAAAAACACCCAGCAAAACAAAAGACCATGTGTATTTGCAATCATAATTCTCCTTCATCTGCTATAACAGAATAGTGAGGCCACATACAAAAACATGAAATTTATGCAGCTCTAAACAATCATTGTTAACTAGGTTTTATGACAGAAAACAGATAAATATGCCAGTAAATATATCTGCAAATCATATTTTTTTTCTCTTCACAATTCTTCACTTCATTGCTATTCGCTCTAAGGATCACCAGCCAGCAAATTCAGGAGCATATCCAATGAAAAAAAAAAAATTAAGATGGAAAAATCTATGAGAAAAATCTCAGAAAAACAATAACTTAAATGTAGACAACGAAAGAAAATTTCAAACAATATAGCCTCATTATGTTCCAGCATGATAATACCTTACCCTGCGTACAACTGACCCCCCCCCCCCCTTACCCCACCTAGGCGGGAGTCTCTTTGGAGGCAATGGGGTAATGCTGATGTTGATGTTGATGATATTACCTTACTCTTGAAGACTAATAAAAACCTTTTACTTTCAAACCTAATCAACAATGCTAACACTAAAAGGATTTCTTCAGCAGCCAACCAAGAAACTTTTTTAATACAACCACAAATTGAAACCAATTCTTCCCACTGATTTAACTGAAGCTCAGATTGGATAGGTGCCTCATTTGTAGACATCACAGCCATCAAGGAGACCCTAAAGCTAATAAAAGAAGCGCTACGAGTGGGCGGGGAAATTGACCAACCCTTTCATTCAGTCATATTGACAATCCAGTTTCACAGGAAGGAATCCTAGAAAAGGTAAGCAGGAAAATACAATGAATAAATTAAACTGCCCTAAAACACTAATCTCTTCTGACCAGCAACACGATGCTAGTCACAAGCGCTAGATGTTATTTGCCTGTTCACCAATCAACCGTTATCATAACATTTAGTCAGAGTATTCCTGCACGCGCCCTAACAAAGAATCTTTTTTAGCTGAACCAAGCTACCGAGAAATCAAGCATGGTTTAGATTGGTCAACGGAAGGAAAAGAAATGAAAAACATAAAAATGATTTGAACTGAGTTTAAGCTTCGTGTCAGAAATGTTGCTGACAAGCTTGGCAGGGAGCAGCAAGGTGAAGCAAAATCCCTCAAATTCGCAATCCAATTAGAAGCCTCCAAGAGATTATATCCCCCAAAGATCCAAACAAAATCTTGCATGCAAAAGTTTCAGCAGAATTTATAAAATAAAATAAAAATAATTCAACTGCCAAGAGCAGATGTCTAAATAGGAGACCGTACGTGCCAAAGGGAAAACAATGACCATGATAGATGCTGCCACAGCCATAATTGCAATCATAGCTTCCATTGAAATTAAATTTGCAGCCATCAATGCAGCTGCCAGGACCACTGCTGCAGCAGCACCCACCAAAATTGGACTGGAGGTCATTCTTGCCACTGCCACAACGATACCACCATATCTTGAGATTCACTTCAACAAAGCACTTATTGCCATGAAAGTATAATTATCTTCACCCATGACACTTTTTATACTCCCCCTTCTTTACATTACTAAGATTGGTTTCTAATTCATATTTACGGCATGTGATTGCCAATAGCTACTTCAATGATCTGTTTTCTGAATATGAGTCAACTTTGATGAGATGACTCACCAAATGCACAAACTCTATTCAATTATCCACCCACATATGAGGAGCAACATTGACATGTTCCCTTTTCCTACAGACATTGTCAAGTGCAAATGCACCATTTAGTTCTACAAAAAGAACTCCTTAACAGACAGGCCAACTTCTGAACTCTCCCCCTTAAAATTTCACTAAGGAGAACATATGGTTAACACTCCTCATTTTGCATGATTTGAAAGCAGTACAACAATGATGTCAGGACAACCCTGTTGTTGTCATGTAACATCAGAAATTGGAGTCTATTAAGAAGATGTAGAAGAAAACTGGCCAGGCCATACCAACAGAAATGTAGTCTCCTTTCTGCTCAAGTGTACCAACTAAGCAATCATCACTAGTCAAAAAGCACAGGTAAGCTTATATCACCAAAAGAGTTATATCTGCCTAACTTTTTAGCCACTTGAGAAGAGCAACATATCATTAGAGATATGAAAGATGTCAACTCTTGACAAGAACACCTTGAAGATGTATATCAATAACATGAAGTAACAGCAATTAAAGAACTATGAAGGTGAAGCATATCCATAGAGGCAAACAGACTCATCATTATACCATCTCAACAACAATGCTCTCTTAAGCAAAAGACAACATCCACACACTATTTAATAAACATAGAGGATTACCAATAGAGTGATAGTCAATGGTATCAGCTACAGATTGCCTTTTAAACTCGGGCACAGCAATAGCCTCCTCAAATTTTAGCTTCATTACAGCCTTTTCACATTCTTTCAACTTTTTGGCTGCATCAGGATCATTGGGGCAAATCCTTTTGACCTGAATCCAAATATAACAAGTCATTTTAGAGCAGCAATCAACTAGACCCTGATACAAATATGAAGCCGAGCTATAACAGAGTTGTTTCTTGTCCTTCAGGCCAAGTAGTACAAAAAAAGTTGAGAAATTAAGAAGGCTGAATAGGGCCTAAAGCAAGCAACGAAAGAGACAAGAATACTCTACTAAGAGCTGATTACTCAAAGCCATAAATATAAGGCACAAAAGATCCTTATATAATGTCTTACAAAAGACGAGGATGGTGCATTTAAGATTGATAATTTAACCAAATTAACATAGTTTCAGCACAGCTTTTACATGATATATATCACAGAGAGAATAGTTTAATTGTACAAGGGCGGCATAGAAGTAATGGCAATAGATATGATTTATTGATCATTACAAATATTTCATCAAGATATCATATAAAAGTAGAGGTTTTTCTATTCTCCTTTCAGAATGGAGGTTTTTCTGTTTTTCTTTCTTCTGTGATTCAGCAATCCCAAAGTTCCCTTTAAACCAACATAAGGAAAAAGAAAAATATTTTTGGTACTCTTTTAAACATAAATATTGCTAAGAGTCATTTGGTATGAAGAAGATGTGACGGTCATAAAGAATCCTGATAAATATGATCAGGATAACCCTTTACCGCATTATACTCTTCTGATACATAGTCTAACATTTCACAAAAAGCGTTATATGCTTCCAGTTACAAAAAGTAACCTACACAGCTCACATACCTGCTGAAAATCCTTTAGTGCCTCTTTAAATTTTCCCATGGCAAGATATGCAGCACCTCTCCTATAATAACCCTGAAAAGCACAAGACCACTCAGCAAATGTTAAACAATAAAATCCTTTGTACATCAATATTAATTTTGAGTACTAATATCAATATACAACAACAACAACAATATGGACCACGCAGCGTAGTTCCGCCTCTTGTAGACAAATATCAAGATGAATTTTACTAGTAATAATAATACAAAAAAATCTCATAAAAGTATCCAGAAATGTCAATAGAACTAGAAAGTATGCCTTCGAATATCTGGCATCAACTTCAATCGCCTTTGTCGCATCCTGGATAGCACTCCCATACTCTTCCAACTTCGTATGCGCAAATGCACGGTTTGCCCAGTACACAGCATTCTGATTGTTTAATTCAATAGCTTGAGTATACAAATCAATAGCTTGGTTGTACTTGTGAGCTGAAAAGGCAAAACGAGGTCATAAGTAAGCCAAATAAGAGACAAGATCCTTCAAGAGTTCCTGACATATTAGGCACAGGTTCCAAGATAAATTACAAGAAGTAAGGGACTGGAATTTACTTTTCTGATAATGAATGAGTTGTATGTGGCAGAAAAGACAAGTCAACAATCAGGATATACCAAAATCTTAAAATTTATTTAGTGCTCAAGCCATTATGCGTTATTTATTTACATTAATGAGTAATATTTCCCAAAAACAGGCAAAGAATGGATAAGGGGCCAAAATAAATACTCCCCTCCATCTGAAAATAATGGGCATTCTAACAGTGAAATTAGAACTAGTAATATGACTCTTAATTCCGACATGTATGAGTAATTAATCAAGTTTTTCTTTTTATGAGCAGTATATCGGGATCAGGGAAAAAAAATGAATGACACAGCTGTAAGCTCAAATATATGCATCCTCCAATACCGACTATCAGCAAATCATATACACTATCTGACAACATTCATAACAGTCTATTACACATGTCGGACCAGCACCTTTAAATGCTTCATTAGCTGAAAGCTTGAGTTCTTCAGCGCGTGATGCATTTGAACTTGCAGACTCCATAGTGAGCAGTAGAGCTTAGGTACAATCAAGTCTAAATGTTCAAAGGGTGGATTCCATAAGCATGCGGTATGCCCTTCCTATTATATCTGCTAAAGAATGAAAACAGTCAAATCATTTAGCACTAACAGTTAATCTCAGCATACAAAGCGCAACAGTATACTTAAGTATCAACTATCAAAACAATTTTGATATAACTAACATTATTGTACCAAATATTACCATCAAGGCCTCTCATGAGACTCCCATCTAGGGCGAGAAGGGGAAGTCAAGATGTAAATATCCTCACCCCTTACACTGAGAATGAGAGATTGTTTCCGCTGTACCCCTTATTAGAATTGCATTAATTGTATGTATTTTAACAAATAACAAGCATATTACAGCCTAGTGATCCATTTACATTTGTTCCATTAAAAAGCATAACCGAAAGCTGAAAAGTGAATATGTGCATCAGTTATGCAGTCAACAATAGCCACTCACAGCACACAGAACATCATTTGAAGATGTCAAGTTATCACCAAAATGTGGTTAAACCCTGAAATGTATCCCCTTAGCAAGGGTTCCTCAAAGCTAAAGAATTTGCCCAATTTACAAAACAGGCATACTATCAAAGCAAGTACCTTTGTTGCCCACAAAGCTAATAGCTTTATATCATCTCAAGTCATAATCCACAAAGTAAGATCTACCCATCACTCAGGGAAGGGTAAAAACTCGAATTCAAATAAAATTACAAGGGCAACATCAAAATCTTTGCTTATTGACATGCATTTCAAAAACAGACCCATATCGAGTGTCGGACACGGGAGACAACCCAGAACACCCCTACGGGTCGGACACGGAAAACCCACTTGAGACACTTCCCTTCTTACAAAGAACATCTGATAAAAATACACAAATAGTACAAAATAGAAGCATCAAATGAGCAACATAAAGGGCCAAACAAAAAGGAATTTTGATGGGCTGAGAGAGACGAATCGATCGGTGAGCTCGGTTCCGCCGGAGGTGACGTCGGCGGCCGATGAACACCGGAGAGATGAACGAAAAAGCGGAGGAGAGAGAGAGAAAGGACGTACCAGGAGGAAACAGTGTGTACTCCGGCGAGATACAGAGGCAATTTTGCGCTCTCTTTAGGGCATCCCCAACTCCAACCAGGGGTTTTTGTCTAAGGTTTTTGTCAGATAAAAAAATACTTCCAAAAAAAAAAAAAAATTAAACCCTTAAAAACACTCGGGTGACTTTTCGCAATTTGGAGTCAATTTTATTGATTTCATTAATAGAAACACGATAAGTTATTCCTAAATTGTAAAAAGTCACCTTTATATAAGGTCGTTTAACCCTTAAATGGTTGCATTAAAGGGTCTCTAAGTCTAAATGAATGAATTTTAAGTTGTGTTTTACCGATTTATATTGGAATAAAGTTTTTAATAGTGAAATGCTCTTTTGGAAATTATTTAAATAGGGTTATTCAATCTATCTTGCTTTAAACTGAAGAAATAATAACTTATAGTGTAGGACTATTTAATTTACCAAAAAGAAAAAAATTAGTTAGTAGAAAATATTTTAATAAAAATATTTTAAACTGAAGAAATAATAACTTATAGTGTAAAATATTTTAATAAAAATTAATCACATAATTAAAAATTCTTTTTGTTAGAAGAAAATGACATAACTGAAGTTTCTAATTGAAGTGTGTTATAATAAAGTCGCACATCACTTGTCCCATTTAAAACTGAATGGAAGCTTTGTAACTTGTGATCAAAATGAATTTCCTTATGATTGTATTCCCCTATTGGCAAATGATTTAANAATCTGAAGATGAATAGCACTAACAACCGATATGTGACTCTTTGTCGACAACAATTGTTGAAAAGCAATATATATAGATAGTTAGCCATTGTTTGAATATGGGATGAGGATGGTGAGAAGAGGGGAGAACAAAAGTCAGAGAATATGCAAACAAATGTAGACACAAACAAACCCATGAATTGTACTAAGCAAAAGAACAATGCCAAGACTCCTATTCTCAAATTGGTTGTTGTTCTTTGTTGCATATGCAGAGTGATTGATCCATGAAAGCAAGAATGAAAAAAGTATATTGTAATATAGTACTAGTCACAATAGTTGAAACATATAAGATTATGTTATAAAATCTAAATTTCTATCATCTTGTTATGGGAGAAGAGCGAGTTCGTACAGAAACAAGTTGGGTAGGGACTTTACCTGTGAACAACAAGTGCCAAATTTTGCATGAACATAACGGTGGGAATTGTAATTTATACTTTATTTAAAATATCTCACAAATAAGACATCCATAGAATCTCCCGCCGATAAATTCTTTTGCAAATTTAAAGTATGACAGGATTACCAAGTAAGTCAGGGAGACCCACTATTTTTCATGTGGATGTAGACCTGAACTATATGGTGGTGAATTTTCATTAACTTGGATAGTCGTTTATAATTGTATTCTTTAATAGGATAATACTATATATGAACACCATGGTAAAAGGGCTAACAAATAAAGGAGTAGGAAGGAAGAATGACGAAACACGAAGCTGTTTGCATTTTATTTCAGGTGCCAAATTTACTGTACTACTAATTTTATGTCGTTGAATTAGGAGAATGATAGGTTAATCCAACCGGTAGACAACCCACTAATGTATATATCCATCTACCTCTCTCATCTAGGTAGCAACTGATTTCAAGATAAAGATACACACATATTACCCACCCGATAGGTCAACCAGATATTTTTTATCAACTTAATCCCATAAAACGGATAAAAAAAAAGAATTGAATTATTGGTTGGAAGATTAAAAGGATTCAAAAAGGGTTTTTTTTTTTTTTTTTTTTTTTTTTGTGGTACTAAATACACCATCTTAATAGTATATATACACCCACTTAAAGGGGTAAATTAACAAGGCTACCCTTTTTTCCTTTCCAACTACAAAACCCTTCTAATTTTTCTTTTCTTTCCCTTTCCCTTTCCCTCCCACACTCACTTTCATTTATCTACTGACTCCCTTTACTTTCTCTCTGTCTTCATTCAAATCAGATTTAGTACCGGCCACCTTCAACTAAAATCAGATTTTCTACACAAAACTCAAACCCAAATACAACATCTAAAAGTGATAGATAGCTACAACCGTTTCTTTGTTTTTTTTTTTAAAAAAAAGAATTATAAAAAAAAATTAAAAAGTAAATTTTTGAATAAACCAACCCTACGCCTAAACTGGCGTAGAGTACCAAACTCTACGTTCAAAATGACGTAGGATTTAGTACCCTACGCCACTTTGGGCGTAGAGCGTGAGTACTCTACACCCATTTGGGCGTAGAGTAAGTAAGGGAAAAAAAATAACTTTTGAAAATTCCTTTTTTTTTTTTGGTAATAAGGAAAATTTAGATAAATAAAATAAAAATAAAGTTATATTTTTCAATTGCTTTTTAAAAGCCAAAAAAGTTGATCATTCTCATCTTACAACTAGTTCAAATCATTATAATTCTACAATGATATCGATCAAAGTATCAGTTTTTGTATGATTATTTTAGAAACTCGCAAATCGTTTAGGGTATGGAAAAAACTAAAATTTACCTCAAAATATGGGTATGTTTAAACATGTTCTGATATTGAATCGTAAATTGAACTTTCATTGGTCATATTACGTTTCGCGTATTCTTCAAACGTAAAATTAGTTTCGAAATGGATTTGAATTGTTAGTAGTAAGAAGGGTTTTCGACAAAAATAATGGAGGGTTGGGTTAATAAAGGGTTTGGGATGGATGGGTTATGGAAAGGGAATAGGAAGGGATAGGGGATAATAAAGGGTTATGGAAAGGGAATAGGAATAGGTAGGGGATTTTATTTTTTAAAATAAGGGTTAACGGGTAATTTTGCCCCTTAAATAGGTGTATCTATACTTTAAAGATGTTGCGTTTAGCGCATATGTGCATTCATTTGTGTGGATTAAGAGAGACTTTAAAGCCAACGCCATTTCTAGCTCCTTTGATTCCTAATTCAGCAGCAGCTTCTGGGACTCGGAAGATTCAGTACATTTTCATACATTCATAATACTAAACGATTGAAGCACGAAGCAAAACCGCATCAGAGTCTTTAGATTCATCTCTCTCTCTCTCTCTCTCTCTCTCATAGTAAGGTAATTCCTCTCTACCATTAACGTACTCCATTTTCTTTTGTTGTTGAATGGTTTCAGCCATTAAAATTCATACCATCTATAAATTTTTGCCATTTATGCGAGTTACTGAACTGAAAAATCCCTGATAGTGAACCCATTTGCCACCATTTCAATACAAGAAGATAAAAATTGAAGGAAAAATTGGACCTTTTGTGAATGGTGATTATGGGTTTCGAGTTTGGAAATTGTGGGTAATTTTTCAATTGAAATCAGGGAAAACCCACATTTTAATCAGAGGATAGAGCAGTGGAATTTGCGAGCTACTCTAATAGTGGATGCCCAGTAAGGGAGGCTTATGGTATTCTTCTGATGAAACCCTAATCAGTAGAAGCATGAGAAATCAGCATAGCTTTTCGTGTAGTGAATGGAAAAAAAAAAGGTTACACTTACATGTGTGAATCCGAGGGTATGATGCAGCAAGTTTTATGCAGTTTTGGTCTAATTTGAGCTGTCTCAGATTAATATTACAGCCTAGTGTAGAGGGTGGACATTGGTGGACTAAAGAGATTAATTCGCTTAGATGTTGAGTTTGTTGATGGTTAGGGCTATAGAAGACGATGGATTAGCCAATGACCAGTTCAAGCAAAATTTGTACTGATTATTTATTGATTGACATCGAGAAAGCAGTCGATATTTTGGGGGCATCCTTTCCCATTGAGTGAAGAATTACAGGGTTACAGGCACCTTGTTGTGTACTCGAAGACAATTTTGTGAAAGGTGGCTGTTTGTTGTTGTGTTTTGGGTGCTTTTTTGGCAGATAGAGTCTAGAGCATATTTTCTTTGTTGTCGAAAGGCAATTGTTTTATCAATATAAGGAAAATCTTCGGGTGGCTCAGTGAAGTTTTATGGTTATGCTTAGTATGAATTGATGTTATCATTATGACAAGTAAAAATATGAAGGAAAAGTTTTCCTTCAAAAACAAAGAATTATCTGTTCTTTAACAAGTCGTATTTTATACACTTGCTTGCCAATATTTCCAGCTATCTAAAATCGTTGTGCTTATTTCTTGAATTACCTCACAGTGTTATTGTCATGTATGTTTGTCTTTGTCTATATGTGCTTGTTGATTATGCAAACTAATCTATGCCAGAGAGCAAGTAGCATATCATGATGGTTACTGGAACCAGCTTCTTTCAGTTATTACTTTTTACTACTTTAAGATCAAATCACACCATAATTGGTAATGGTGTTGTCATTCTTGTAAGATTAAAAACGAAAGATGGAATTGATCATAGATCAAGTATGAGCTCATTGTTTAAAATCTTTCCTTCAAGTAAGCTGAAGGGGTAAGTATACAGAGACAAGTTGATTCCTTGATGATGTGAGGCCCTACTGGTCTCTGCAGAAAGAGAAATTTGATGTTTGCCTTGGTCTTCAAGAATAGGAATTTCAGCAAGGTTTCTTATTTGGACAAGAATAGAGGTCCAATGTTCTGCCAGATGCCTCATATCTCTGATGCTTGGTTTTCCTGGAATTAGAGATAAGGTTGTTGTATTCATTGGACCTCCCCAGACCTTGCCCTAGGTAGGGTCATTCCTGGGTTGTTGTTGGTTTCCCTGGATTTAATTTTGGTGCCTTCTATCATTTGAAAGGTAGGATGTGGGTCAGTGCTGAGCTTAATATGGAGGATACTAAGCATACAGAGGTTCTGCTCTGCAGGAAACAAAGTGTTTTTTAGGTTAAGATAAGTTTTCAAAAATTATTTTCACGCGCACCAATTTTCAATAAAAATCAAGCTTCTGTAGCTGGGAGAGAATGTGGTGTAGCAGTGACGATGACACCAATTTGGTTTTCACGGGGAAATTTTACTGGAGGCCAATACCAATATATGCGCAAAAGTGGTTTTTCTAAAGGAACCCTCATCTGAAACAGCAAGGGTTGGGGTTCTTTCTTTATTCCAGGGGAGTATTAGCTTAGCCATAGGTAATGGATACTCTGATTCTAATGGTATCATAACTGGCTTGAGGTGGACCATTTAACATTGACTAATAGAGAGGAGAAACCAAAGGTTAGGGACCAGGTTTAACTATTAGGATTTAACACTGATGCAGCCTTCCTTTGCACCTGCCTGATGACACTTTGAAGACCTCTGCTATTCCTGCTGTATGGCCCAGTGAGCCTAAAAACCTTTCTGTCATGGAGAATATAGAAGGCAGGCTCACCAAACTTTAAGTTGCTAGAGTATTCGTAATAGAGATAGAATCCAGAAGTTCATTCCTATCTATGGCTTGCTTGGCTTTGCAGCCGGGACACTCTCTGTCTAATCCTGGCTTGTTGGGGGGGGGGGGGGGGGGGGGGGGGGGGGGGGGGGGGGGGGGGGGGGGGGGGGGGGGGGGGGGGGGGGGGGGGGGGGGGGGGGGNTCCCCTACCTTAATGAATCCATCAACACTCTCTACCCCCCCCACCCCCCCCACCCCTCCAAAATTGAAACAGAAAATGGTCCTTGTTTGTGGTGGCCCTGTGAGAGGTAGTTTAAACTTTAAACTCATTGCTTATTGTCTGTCATAGACAACAGAAGCTGTTCCAAGTTGGGCAATAACTATAGGATCATGTACACTTGGAATTTTGGGTCGCAGAGAGTTTGAAAGCTGTAATCATCATGCAGTGCAGGAAACTCTTTATCAACATGGAAACTCCTTATCTGTCATTGAACTTGTGTTGTGAGGGGGAATCAGTCCAGTTGTGGGAGGAAACCTTTTCATAAATAATAGTATTAGAGTGTAACAGAAGAGGAAGAAACCAAGTTGCCCAATTTGCTGTTTCTTGTTCGGTTCTTTCTTCGATAATGATTGAATAATATTTGTTTAACAAAGATAGTTATTGCTAGTAACTTTGAATGCTGATAGGTTTTGTTTTTCTTTTTTTATTTTCTTTTAGTATTAGTCATGTTCAGTATTTTCACATTTACAAAGCTTGTAGAAGTTTATTTCTCTCCTTTTTCATTTTTCAGATATTTGGATGCAACAGGAAACCAATGTCCCGGAAGCGTAATGCCATTGTTGCCGCAGGATTGCTAGCTTTTGCTTCTGCTGGTTTGGCATTTCCTTTCTATATGGCGTAAGTAAACTGCCTTTTTATGCCTCTGTACTCATCTCTTTCCAAAACTGAACTTGGTGGTCTGTTCCGTCTAGAATGTCATCTAAGAAGCAGCCTGTGATCGACTCCTCAAAGGCATTGCCACCCCAGGCTACTTTCCGAGGACCATACATCAACACTGGTTCACGCGACGTTGGACCTGACCAGCAGACTTATCCAAAGAAGTGACTATAAAACCTGTAATTAATTCCTTGCACTCCTTATCTCTCTGTTTATTTTTTAATTTTTGCTGATACCAGAACAAAAAGAGTAGCTTGCAAACTGTACTTGTAGACAAGGATCTTGGAGGAATAAAATGAAAGTTCTATCAATGTATTCTGTGAATTCTGGAATTCGATACAACTTTATACATGAATTAATAAGATGAGCATGGATTTGAATATGATCCATATTCACTGGCCTTGCATAAAGATTGATCTATGCTCTTATGCTTACCCAATGAACTACTGGTTAGCAGTTACTATAAAATCTCTTCACAGCCTCATTACCTTCTACAATTGCGTTCCTGCCCACTTCGCCAGGCAGCAAAAGCCTTGCCACCGTCTGTACTTCTCTCGAAGTGATGATGTATGGGCGTTTCTCGTTCTCAACCAGATTATTAGCCTCCCTAGAAATAATTTCTAGCACATTGTTGATGAATTCATCCATCTTAAGAATAGCGCCCCTTGAAATCTCGAGGTCAGGATGAACAGCTTTCAGAATTCTGTAGATATCTCTTGTAAATGTTGTAGTAGTAATCAGCTCTCCTGAATTTGAGCCAACACTCTCTTCAGAACTTGAGGCCATAGTTTAGCAAAGCGTAATTCGCGTGGTAAACTGGATTAAGAGCTACTGTATTGAATAGTGGTATGATGATGAATGTGTATATATGAATTTGAAAACTGAATTATGAGCTACAGTATTGAAATACAGTATTGAATCGTGGTGTGAAGATGAAGGTGTGTGTATATATATAGAGTAGCCTAAGAGTAGTTAGAAACAAATTTGAATTTAAAAAAAGAAAGGCTTGCTCTTAGAGAATTGGAATTTGATATATGAGTTACTATAATTTGGTTTACCAAGTAGTTGGAAACTGAGTTGTTTTACTCGATGATTTCTTCTTTGCAGCTGAAATTAACTTTTGGAGACTATATAAGTGGCTGTAAAATTCAGATATTTCAACCTCTATCATTTTATTTGTTTGATTTTCGTCTATAATCACTCCAATAATTATATTGCATTAACTCGCACATTTTTCTACATGAACTAAAATGAGAGCATCCAGTCTACTTTTTTTCAAAATAGTAGGAGTAGTATTGTTTACTCCCTCCGTTTCATTTAAATCTTTACGCTTGACTTTTGTATGCAAAATAAAGAAGTTTGTTTTGGTCATTGACGTCCAATAATGCCCTTGTATATTGGAGGCAGGGCAAGTGGATTCAGAGAAATAATGAGGGTGAGTGGAGAGGGGTATTTAGGTAACTTAACTCAAAAAACATTTCCATTTTAAGCCATGTAAAGATTTATATGAAACGTACTAAAATAGAAATCATAAAGATTTAAATGAAACAGAGGGAATACTTCTTTACACTTACAAGACCACTTTCGAGTGGGAATTTTAATTTGAACTTGCATTGGCAATTTGCATATGCAGCAACTATTAGTTATGAACTCAACAACAAGATACTTAAATCAAATTATTTTTGGCTCATGCAGTGTATGGTTTGTTGCATGCTACCGTTCATGCCACTTCTCCCGTTCATATAATTTTTATTTTTTTTTTGTTAAAAAATTCATCCTATTTTATTTCATTAGCGCAATAAATAAAGCTATATGAACTTTACATACATCAAAGCTATGCAGGGTTAATTCCTTTAAAATTATCACAATTCATAGTAGATACATTTTCCATATTGTTAGGATCCTAACCATATTCCTTTAAAATAAAGCTATACTCCGGAGTGGTGGGAGTATATCGGCTCTCATTTGCTAGGAGATGCCAATGATTCACTACAAAAATAATGTAAAAGGAGAAATTGGGTCACTTTTACTCCATAAAATACTAACCATATTATAAAATCATTTTGATCTAACACATGCCTTAACTACAGATGACAATGGATCGGATATGGATTAGGTGGAATCCTATCCATGTCCATATCCATATCCATTTAATTTCACTTCATCCATCCATGTCCATATCTATTGGATGAAGCGAGTTAATGAATATCCGTTAGATGTCAAATAGATTTATGGATAATGAAATTTTCATTTTAGGATGACCTAATATGGGCATATACGTATAATATTGATAGTTGGCAAGCCCTAATATTCGAGTTACACATAAAATTTAAACAACAAAGACAATTATACTTAAAAACTTGAAAGAAATGTTTAAATTTGTGGTGGGAAAGAACAAAATTTTTTCTACATAGTAAAATAAAATAAACATATATTTATATGTATTTCTAGTAAACGGATGGATTAATAGATGACAACTCATTATCCATATCCGATCCAATAAACATCCATATCCAATTTTTTTCCTTCATCCATTTAAGTCTATCCATATTCACTTATAATGGATCGGATCGGATGGATGTTCATTTAGTCGAGTGACTGTTGCCATGCCTAGCCTTAGTGAGGGCATAAGGATTCTCATCCTTGTGTACTTGAGATACGCCAGAGGCTACTCTTCACCGTTAGTTTTGATTTGGTTCACAATAATTGATTCTCCATGGCCACTCTATATCTAAGTGTCGGTTTAACCATTTTAATTTGTTTCGAATTACATATTGCATTACATTAATTAACATTATTCATTAATATTTTTAAATGTACACATAATTATTGCTCTTTTACTAGATTTTCAAGGTTAATTATTAATATACTAATTTGTATTCCTTAATAAAAATACAAAGCTTAAATATACAGTAACTGAGTTCTTTTACAAGTGTTTATGTGTTCTTAATTGAATTATGAGATTTTATTAAAGATGGTATCAAATCATCATGTGATAATTTCTCAGAGTATTTGGAAGGAATGTAATATGAATGTGTTTAGAACCCAACCGTTTAGTTACTAGTCTACCTTCATTACGAGCTGATCCTTTTTTAATAAGGAAGCTTTGATCCTCTATTACCCTTTATGGTGCTAGTGACCGTTGGGGGCCGAGTATGTGTGTCAAGCACTGTCTACTGGCACCCTTTGTCATCGAGATGGGTGAAGGTTAACTTTTAACGGCTCGGTTCAGAATGGAGTAGTTTCGGCTGGGTTTGTCGCCTATGATAAGACTGAGAGGTTATTAGAAGCAGGTGTAAAAAATCTAGATGGTGTGCCAATTCTGGTGACCAAGGCCATGTCACTTCGAAATAGGGTCAAGTTTGCAATAGAGTTGTGCTATAATAAAGTTCATGCGGAAGGGGATAATTTTTTGGAACTCAGGCACTGCACAGCGAAGTAATCATTCCTTGGCGCATTAAGCATTTGATTATAGACGCTCGTCGATTTCTAGATCCATCTAATCTTTCAATCGTCTCTCACTCCTTTTGGGAAGGAAATATGGTCGCAAATTGGATGACTCATTTAGGTATTACCATGGTCAACCCCTGGTTTTGGACATCCTCTCTTTTTATAGAGTTGGATTGGTTTTCTATGTGATGATGCGCACGGTGTAGGGCGAGATCGCTGGGTTATTTTTTTTGTTAAGTGATACCCGTAATGGGGTACCTTAACAATTTCCCTTCTTACCTTACAAAAAAAAAGAAAAAAAAATGAAATAGTTTCTCACAATTTTTTTTATTTTTTTGTTTCTTTTTATTTTTTTCTTTCCTGAAGACACAATGTAGACTTCAGTGAAAGGTACACATAATATTTCTCATAAAAGATATACAAAGGTTTTTAAAATATATATTTGGACACATCTTTGGCTAAAAGAGTAGAAGCATTAGTTCATAGACATATTTAGCTACGTGAGGGAAGCATATTATGACACGTATGACTACCAAACACGTGTCAAGGGGACACGTATTATTGACGATCATGTATGTAAATACACTATACTCATCCCATACAAATTTGCTTTCTCTATTTATATCTTGGCTCACAATTTGTAAATTTTCCCCATTCAAAAGATCAAAAGAAAAACAAACCAGAAGAAAAGAGGAAAATGTCACACATAAGAGATCAAGGTGACGGACCACAGCAGGACGAGTATGGTAACTGGGTCGGCCAGCCCAAGCACAACACCGAAAATTCCGATGCCTTCCTCGCCGGTGACCACGGCGGCCAGCCGCAGCAACGCCGGCCCAGGCCTGTGGTTGGGCCAGGGTATGACCCGACACAGCGGCGGGGGAGCACGACCGGAGAGTACGGAAAGGCGGGGGTCGGGCTGATGGATCGGGCCAAGGAGAAGCTGGCGGATATTGGTGGGTTTAAAGAGGATCCTGGGCATGTTACAACCAGAGGTGAGCCTATGGAGAGCACAAAGGGGTTATAAGGTTTAGATGTAGGTCTTTCTTGTACTTCCTATGGATAGTTTGGTAGAAATTTTCTTGTTTTTAAAGTGGGTTGTGATTGTTTCAACTTAATGACTAATGAAATGTACTCTTAGCAGAAGTAAGAAAATGATCAAATCTAACACCTTGGAGTGAACTTTGCGAGTTACTCCCTAGATTGAAGTGCAAGGTTTCCTGCCTCAAATGTCTAAAAGAAAGGGGAAAATGAAAAAAAAAAAAAAAAAAAAAAGGTCACTTACAATCTATGAGATCAACAACAATGTGCTCTCACTGCTAAAGAAAGAAGCAGATAAATGCTTCCATATATCTCTGAAATCGAAATTACATCTCTATTTGGCAAACTTCCAGTAGCTAAAAAATGGTCTTTAAGAACTCCCAACAAGCATCAAGGACAAAATCACCATTAAACTCGACACTGAAGTGACCACAATGAAACCAAGGTCACAGAATTGCACTAAAGCAAGCAATTTTTGCTTGCTAATTAGAACAAGTCATTAGCACAGAGCAAAAACACATCGATATCGACATCAAAGATATATCAATATAAAGATGAAGCATCAAAGATATATCAATATCAAAGAAAAAGCCAAAGAATTCAAGGTAAACAGCAACTAGGATATATCATTCTCAAACAGGAGAATAACAGGGGGGGTACCAATACCATACCATCAAGTACAAGACCAAAAAGTTGATAGTAGTACCCAATTTGTTAAAATGCAAACTAGATGCTAGATGGTCCATGCGCCATAGCGATACTTAATCTCATTTCTGGAGTTATAGAAATGATCTACTACAACAAAGACTAACTTTTATCTTCACTTAGCCATGATGCTCTGAGCCTGGTTCTCCTGCTGCTGCTGGTAATTGATCGGCCTCCTGAACAGCATGATGTGTGGCTCGGGGCGGTGGATGGCGTAGTGCACCCAACCACGGCTCTGCTGAACTCCGATTGCCCGCCATTCATTCTGTAAAGCACCAATTAATTACCCACGTATTAGATCATATATGAAAGATTATTGCCAGGTTGAGTATATATATTTGCAATGGATGAATGTACAACTGAGTGTAGAACAACCTGATTTCTTAGCATATCGTACACAAATCACCCCTTATTTTCGTTAAGACAACTTGCTTCTTCCGTTAATTTATGCTATAATTAGCTATGTGATTTGGACTCCTCATTACTCATTACACAACCTACGGATACTCATATCTAAACTTTATTACTTAAGACTCCGCTACAATGTGAGTTCTTTTGTGAGTTCGCCATATTTTGAAAGAATTTTGTGAGTTCTTTTGCCTAAAATGAAGGGTCAAGTGTCCATATCCATGATGGAGTGTCAAGAATCCAACATGAATAAGGTGAGATGACGAGTATGAGTAACATAGAATCTAAATGACACCTGGTTAACTGTTGGGACATTTGGGAATTTAAGCAGGGCAGAGCATACCCATAACCTAGACTAAAAATCAATTTGAATCCATGGAATTGCACAGAAACCATAGTAAATTCTCATTGATTCATTTTGGTAAACTACTAAGTACTGAATCATCCATCATTTTCTCACATTCAATTTTCTTGGTAAAATAATCCAAACACAGGCAGAGTAAAGCAATCTTAGATGACATATTGACTACTGAGATAACAAATTTAACAAGCACATCATGTAGCTACTAAAGTTCACAATACCATCAGTCATCAAACACAAAATTTGGTAAATTATTATCAAAAACCCCAATTGCAAATCAAATGAAACTGGAAGAAAACAATGTCATGATTGACTAACCTCAGAGAGAAGGCGATTCTTGGGAAGAAGTTTAGCAACTTCAGGAGGAAGAACAACGTGCCTGAAATCCCCAATTTTAATCAAAATTATTTAACAAAACTACAAAATTAAAGAGCAAATGATTCGAAAATTTTGACAGTTACCTGTACTCGTAAGCGTCATCGAAGTACTTCTCAGAGTACTGGATCTGACCCATTTTTCGTATCTCAGTTGGTATCAATTAGATGAGCACCACAAATTTCCACAAAATTCTGCTAGGGTTTTAGTTTCACCCGATCAACAAATGAAGAACACCAAATCAAAATCAAACAATCAAATAAAAACTTCGAATCAAATAACAACAAAGAGATGGATAATCGAGTGAGGAATTAATTCGCTGATAAATTTTTACAGAGAGAGAAAAAACGTACCAGACTAGCAGTTGAAGAGAGAGAAGCAAAGAGGAGCGGATGAGAGAGAGAGTGGAGAGAGAAAGCAGGAGATAGAGAAGTGACGGGGTGGGGCTTGGAGGCGAATATAGAGAGGAGAGAGAGAGAGAGAGGGGCTAAATAAAAGGGAATATTTGGGGGGTATTTTGGAAAGAAAAAAAGAAGTTACGAGAAGTGGGAGGTTTTTGTTTGCGGTGGTTGCTTTAATTATTTTTCAAATTTGAATTTTGAATATCTGACGTTGCCCGCCTATGATTGGAGATAGATGACCGTTGGATTTCATCATTTCATAATGGGAAAAAAAGAAAAAAAAAAATAACAATTGGGGATTAGGCATTTGGCTAACCTAATGACTTGATATTATACTCCCTCCGTCCCTTACTTACCTTAACAAACCATGTAAAATCGATTCAAGTCCCCTACTTACCCTAACAAACCAATATTTTTCTCATATACTTCCTCATTCACCCTTCCACTATCTCTTCAATCCAATTTAAAAATATACTTTCTCTCTCCAATCACTCTCTCTCTTCAAATTTTTTTTCCTCTCTCACACCCCACTGCATATTATTTTAATGAAAAAATTTGCCACGAACCCCCCTATATAGTACGTTTCTTGTGACAAACCCCTCTATAAAAAAAAACTTGTAAGAAACCCCCCTATATGACAGAAATCTTTTAGAAAACCCCCTCTCTGGCCATTTTTTGAATTTTCCGGTGGGTATCTTATTTTTATGACCGTTTTACCCCTCTCTCATACATATCTATCTATCCCCTATATTAGCTCATTTATTGCAAGATTTTCATCCCATTACATGTTCTCGCCTCAAATCTCTCTCTCATTCCCTCAATTTGTCACTTGTTTGGGTTTTATCTTCAAGATCAAATTGGTTGAAAAATCTGCAAAGTAGCTTGCTTTCCAATTACAAAGCCAAAAACATTCAAACATTAGCAACTAAAATTGGACATTCAATCTCACCCTACAATCTTCAACGGAGTCGACAATTACAAAGGATAATCATGGTAACGACAAAAAGGAAGGATAATGGAAGGGAAAGAGAGAGAAAAACAGAGGAGGGAAGGGGGTAAATGGGAGGGTTATATCAGATAAGGGGTATTTTTGTCCAAAAATTATGAATTTTACCGGAAAATAAGAAAAGTGGCCGGAGAGAGGGTATTTTGAAAAGAAAATGCGATATAGGGGGGTTTCTTACAAGTTTTTTTTTTATAGGGACAATAAGGGCAAAAGAGGCAAAATTTACAATCCTTAAATCCATCAGGAATAGTGGTTTGTCAAGGAAAGTTGGGGACGAAGGGAATATTGATTTTTTTTTACTAAAATTTTTAATTATAGCCACAAATGATTAGATGTTTGGCGATAAATTTTTCAGTGCGTGAGAAGGTGAAACACTAATAAAAAAAATTTAATTCATAAGAACGAGGTGATGTTTAGTACACCCTGCAATATCCGAAAGTAAAGAGGGTTTAGAGTTCTAGACCCTTCAGGAATGGAGTATCAGAAATAGTCAACAAAAAGTATTACACAAAATCTGAAATTACTTGGCCATTCAACAACATGATGGGTTCAAGATTTGCATGCTTTACTCGAACCCAACCATCATCCATGAACAACATATGACATTCAAAACCGAAGAAGTAATTAGGGTTTCATAAAACAAGGTCTTTCTTACGCAAAACAACCTCCAAGTCCACTTTGAGAATTACCCGCATGTACCCAGGACTTTCGGCTCGTGTGTTCAAGATTTGCGGCAATGAGAAGGTCCTTGAATGTGGCAATAAGCTCCGCTTAGAAGATGCATAGACTCCATATTTGACTAAAAAAGGTGAGAGCCCCGTATATATAAATCAAATCACCCCACCACCACTAGCTACCTTGTGTTAACTCTTGACTCCCCGATCATATGTGTTAAGTTTGCCCACCCATTTGGTAGCATCCCAATGTATGAATGCTTCAATATGCTTGCATTTTTCATCCCCACTTTGTGAATTTCATTGTTCATCAAAATAATGTAATCATCTACCTTATTTACATTATATTTTGAAAGGCAAGACGCTTTATCATTCCTCCTTTCGCTATCCATTAGAATGCTATTGCAAAAATCGTGGGCAAGTACTTCAAGCATTTAAGTTGCTCCTGATTCATGAATTAAACAGGGATATGAAATTTTCCTCATACAAAAAGGGAGCCTTATACGTATACACTCAGTGTATACCAACTACTTATACACTGCCATTAATTTG
>BSSO01001519.1:0-23163 GCA_030267885.1 Mesembryanthemum crystallinum
GGTTGATAAACATTAAACTAATGGGTAGTGGGTGTGAGAAACATTAAAATAATGTGAAGAGAGAGAGAGTGATTGGAGAGAGAAAGTATAATTTTTTATTGTATATAAGGGATAGTGGGGGTAAATAAGGGAGAATATGAGGAAAATATAGTTATGTTAATGTAAGTAGGGGACTTGATTTTGGGAGTTTTGTTAAGGTAAGTGGGGGACGGAAGGAGTATAATGTAAATTAATAGAATAAGGATTAAAGTAGCCTATATTAGTTGGCCTATGAATTAAGGCACGCGAAGTATTATTCATGGAAAAGAAACGCCCCCTATGTATGAGTTTTTGATTAAATATTGTGATTTTCTCCATCTCATACACAATAACGCGTGGAAAACTATTTGCTGCAGTAAGCGGCTCTCCTGGGCACCTAAGTCCAATACAAAATAATTTTAATTTTAATTGAAAAGATAGCTACTAAAATAAGACTCTTTTCAAAATTAAAGATATACAAAATAATATTATTAAAAAGATAAATACTCAAAATATAATTAAACTTAACATCAAATATCCAAAACGAAATTTTTTTAATTTTAATTCACATCAAATTTTCCAACAGGATGACTTGATGAGTTTGAAAGGCATGGTTAAAATGGGGGAATCCTCGGGCATTGGCACAGTACAGGGAAGGGAGAGTAGGAGAGAGAGAGAGAGAGAGAGTAGGAGAGCGGCGGCATGGTATAAAGATCGAAGAGATTGGATATTGATATTTGATATTTGATATTTGATATTTGATGGAAACTTTCACTGAAACAAATCTCTCTCTCCACTTCCCAACACTAAAATCTCTGTTTCTCTCACTCTCACTCACAATACCAAGTCTTATTCATTCCAACAAATCAGTCATTTCTTTCTTTGACATTGCCTGCCTCTCTCTCTCTCTCTCTCTCTCTCTCTCTCTCTCTCTTCTTCAATGCTCTGCTTTACATGTCTCCAATAAGGTGCCCAATCTTGTTCTACTATTCCCCCGTTTCACTTGTTTGTGCTTTTTCGGGCAATTCATTGTTCTACCCTTTATTTTCATTTATTTATTTTTGCCTTTGATCCTCAACTCTCATGACTAAAGTTTAGGGGTGTTCATTGGTTTTAAACCGAACCGGGAAAACTGATAGATTTTTTTCCCCAGACCGAAAATTGGACTAGAAAATTTTATATTTTGACCGGATCGGACCAGATTTTTTAAAAAAAGAAAAATATCAGTGAGCAGGGACGGAGCTTAGTAGAGACCCATATGGGCTGTGGCCCCTGTCATCCTCCCCGTACTTCTTCTGTAATTGTCTTTAGCCTGCTATATTAGAACTGCAAGTTTGCAATTCCACTTTTGTGCATTAAATTATTCTAAATCCCAATGACTCAGTGGATAAATTAAATAGTCCTGCTTAGTGCTAGTGTTTGAGAATTGTATATAGTCATTTGAAAATCTATGCTACCTTTACTATCTTAAATTTTTAATTTTGTTGAAGTTGTACATATCTATTTAGAATTAGTTGTATTTTTATTCTTTTTTGTGAAATAAATTGACCAAAAGAAATTATGAAATGAGTAATACTCTTATATAACCGTCTATTTGTGAGATGACACAATTTAGAGGTTACTTTAGACATTTTAATAATCATTGTAAATAATTTAAGGGTTATCTTTATATTTAATTTTTTTCCATATTACAGATGACTTTTAACAATTTATAGGTTGTTTGAATTGTGTAGGATTACTTTGAGAGTCTTTTGCATGAGTTTAAATAATTTAAAGATTACTTTGAGAAAATTAAAGTTAAGTTTTTGTATTTAGCTATGATTTTTAAATTTTTTGGGATTGTATTGAACAGTTAGGGATTACTTTGACTCTTATGTAAAACTTTCATCTATTTCACAGATAGATGGGTGCATAGAAGAATATATACTATGAATAGATCCAACCAATTTGGCCCCTGTTAGCATAAAGTTATGGATTCGTCCCTGTTAGTGAGTTACCCTAAGGTTCGAAGTAAGTGGGGTGCCTGATATTTCAATAACATCAGTTAGGTATCCTATAATTAGATTTAGTTTCAATTAGGTAACTTCTTACTGGATTCCTTTCATAAAATGTATAATGCAATAAATGAAAATATGAAATGACTGAGAGCTTGTTCTTTTCGACTGAAATTGAATTGAACCTATAAGAACAGAACAAAACTGAACTTATTATAACTGAACTGAATGAATAGTAATCTGTAAGATAAAAAGTAAGTTGTAGTAATAGAACTGAACTGAATTGAACTTATTTGAACTGAACTTATTTAATTTGAACTGAACTAAAACTTATATAAATAAGTTGAAAAGAACGGGCCTTTGCTACCCTTAAAAAGGTTTCTATGAAATATTTTAGGTCATCGGATTATACAATTTATAACCGTAATCTGGTAAGAAGCTATCTCATTGGAATTAAATCCAATTTTAGGGTACCTCAATAATATTATTGAAATGTTAGGGTAACTCACCGATATTATTTCAAACCTCATGATATCTCACTAATATTTTCCCTAACTTTAATCACGGACACGTGTGGTAGGTCCATTTGCCCCTTTTGCAGCTTCTTTAATGTTGGATGGGATTTGCAATTTCATTTTCCTTTTTTTTTTCCCGGCTTTCAAATCCGCTTATTCAGCCCAGTCCATTTATAAGTTTTTTTGGCCAAAACCTCCATCCTTATCAAACCTCTCCTACAAAGCTTTGATAGGGATGCCTTAGAAAGTAAATGGCTTATTGATGTGATTTTTCTATGGATAGTTGATCAATATACTCCTGAATTGTGAAATTGCCTTAGCCTATATGACATTGGAATAAACAATAAACTCACGCTGTCTCACATACTCCCTCTGTTTCACTAAAATCTTGTCGCCCAAATTGTGCACGATCTTCAACACGGTACTTTGACCATGAATAATTATATTTATATAAACTCAAAAATTTATAAAAATTTGATATTTTGAAAATAATATTTAAGATGAATCCATAAATATTATTTTTACTTTTAAAATTATTATTATTTTTCATATACTACTTTGAAAATTTTGAGCGACAAGATTTTAGCGAAACGGAGGTAGTAATATAGTTGATAGGAAGAGATGGTCAATATAAATTATATAGAGTATCTCAACAATTTGTAGATACATAAATATGCAACACAATTACACAAACTTGTTAAAGAAGACTAAAAGAGGTTGACTATTGACAAAATTAATGTTAGCTTTATCCCTCGGATTATGAGGATATTCGGGTTAGAGATCTCATGCCCCTTCTTTGGGGTGGTTTATCATTTATCCCTTTTAGGGTTCATGGGTTTGATGATTAATTAACTTGATCATTGAGAATAGTTTTTATCTGTTCCAAAAAAAAAATAAAAAAAATAAAAAAAAAATGTGTGATGTAGTTGCAAAACTTTGTTAAGGGTGTGTTCATTTCATGTATTCAATTTCATTTAGTTATGTCTACTCCAGTTTTACAATTTAATTCTTTTTTTTTTTACATATTACTATTCATTTAATTAAGTTGATTTCACTTTAATTCAATGTAGTTAAGCACATTCCAGTTAAAAGAAAATGTGTTTATTTCATCTTATTGAATTCCATTTAAGACCGTTCAACTCGGTTCCTCTCATTTCAGATCATTTAGTTCAGTGCAGTTCAGTCCCACAACTTACACTTTTCCTTAAATATTACTCCTATTATTCATTCATTTCAGTTCATTTTAGATCGTTCAGTTTAGTTCAATACCTTCAGGCAAAATGAACGCACACTAAATTAACGACCTTGTGATCAGCACGTGAGTGCAACGGTGTAGATGATGACAAAATAGAATAGTACTCATACACCGTACTACCCCTACATGCCTAGCTATTTTCTCCCACTCCCCCTTTTTTACTCTGTTTCTCACTCTCATCATCTCAATCAAAATCTCAATCTCAACTCAACACAACACAACACAACACAACACAACACAACACAACCCAACCCAACACTCTGTTTTTCTCTCTCTCCACCACTCTGCAGCACAGTGCCTTCACANTCTTATGTTCAAATGTTGCTATCATCAAATTTATCAACAGATTCTTGCAGCTTAATCTCTTCTTCATCTTCTTCATCTTCCTCTTGTTATTCATCCCCATTTTCTCCCTCATCCTCCCCTTCTTTCTCTCTCCTCTCAAACACCAAAACAACCATGGAAGAAGTCTGGAAAGACATCACCATCTCTTCTCTCCCCAACACCCCACTTCACCACCACCACCACAACAACCACCACATCCACCACCCAACCCCAAGCTCCAATTTCAGGGGCATGATCTTCCAAGACTTCCTCAATGCAGGAGACCCACCAATCAACGCCGCCGATTACGGCTGTCCGCCACCACCTCCGCCACCTCCCGCCACCGTGCTCCGCCTCAATTCAGGCCCCGAGTTCCAATTCCATGACAACAACACGCAGTGCAGCCAATTACAAAGCTCCCCTGTTTGTAATTTCCCTGGTTTGGGAACAGGGGCTAGTGCTTTTGATGCTCTGGCTCAATCCTCTGTTTTGGCTTCCTTTGGAGGAAAGAAGAGATTCTCTGAGAGTGATGAGAATGAAAATGGGTCTGGCTCTGTTGATCGAAGGCATAAGCGTATGATCAAGAACAGAGAATCTGCTGCTCGTTCTAGAGCTCGAAAACAGGTTCATACACTCACTTCTCAAAATTTGATCTTTTTTTTAGTTTTGTGTTTTTTTTTTTTCTCTGCTTTTTCTCCTTTAATTTTCTCCCATTTTAAACAGGCTTATGTAACAGAGCTAGAAGACAAGGTGAGGCAATTGCAAGAAGAGAATGAGCGGCTTATGAAGCAGCAGCAGCAGCAACAGGTAACGTATTAATGATAAATAAAAAAAAAAAAAATTTGATACTATTTCTCTTTTCTTCTAATAACTCATTTTTTTCATTTTGACCTTTCCACTTAAAAAGATGACATCCTTAGGGCCTAGATTTTAATTTCCCTATTAAGCTCAAATCTGTCCATGCAAGATCTACATGATGTATAAATTCATGCATTTGTACAAGTTTCTGTGTGTAATTTTTCAGTTGGTTTCTGTCCAGTCCTTAAAGCCGATAGGAACCATTTCCTCAGTTTCATAATTTTAGTAGTATTAGTTATATTTTGTGCGACTGGATGCAAACACATATTAACATAGATAAGTAATTCAAATAAGAGCGGTGAGAATAACGTAATCATCAGAACGTTAATGGTTAATGGTTAAGGTTGTGTTCATCTCAATATATCACGATTCAGTTCAAATCATTAGTCCAATTTTACAATGTAGGGTATGCTTGTTATCTTATTCAATTCAGTTTAGTTATGTTCAGATCAAGTCAATTCAGTTTAGTTCATAATATTAGCACATACTACTATTCATTTAGCGTCCTTTCAATACAGTTATATTCAGGCAAAACAAACACACCCTTACTCTTTCTCTCATAAAACTGTTTATTCATATTCTTCAATTCAATTTTGCAAGTTCAATTCGAATCTAGTTGAAATGAACACACCCTATTTTTTCAACAAAGGTAGGAATCAATAAAACCTGCGCTAGCGACTTTAATCTACATAGATACTTGAAACATTCACTGATATTGACCACTTTGTTGGATTATATGATCCCTATATATGACTAATTGAGCAAGTAAGCAATATTTGAACATTCATATAATATTTGATTTCGACTTCGCGACATCTGATAAAACTGGAACTGACTTGATATATTATAAGTAGATAATATGCTAACACCTGTTATGTTAATTTCTAAATAGAGTGAGAATATTAAGTTAAGTTTCCACTACTTGAAGTAAAAGTTTGAATGTGCTAATATTATGCATGTACAGTTATTTGAAGCATCATGTGCTCAGCCTCCAAAAAAGCACGGCCTGTATCGAACATCAACAGCTCCATTTTAAGAGAGAGAGAGAGAGAGAGAAAGGACTATTAGAACGAACACGTGTCTATTCCATTTTGGTCGCAATGAATTGATGTATGTATGGGTTCTTCAATGGGGGAATGGTACTATGTAAGCATATTGGTGAATGGTGAGACACTTTTTAGTTTTTTAGAGGACAAGTAAGAGAAAGAACAAAATAGGTAACTATTAGAGTTTTTTTGGGACAAAAATGTGTTGTGTATAATTTTACTTTGTTCTTGGTCCAATGATTCTTTCTCTTGTGCTTTTGTCGTGTTTCTGATCTTCTCCACCCAATTGAATCTTTTACTGAAAAATTGACATCATTGGTTGGGACAAAAGATGCTAATTGCTCATTTTCTTTGTAATTCCAACTCCCATCATTAGTGTTTTAGCTCATTTTTGATGAAAAGTTTGTTGCCTTTATCATCATCATCATTATCTTTAAAATAGTATGCACCATTTCCATCACAAACCCTACACCACTTTTGTTGCTAATACTGTGGAAGCATCATATAGTCTACTACTACACATACATATGAGTTGCGAAATTCCAAACGTAACCTTCATTTGAGAACGGAGGGAGTATATGTTAACTTGCAAGAGTGAGAACTCATGTGTTGGTCAGAGACTCGCAGCAATAGCGACTTTATGTTAGTTAATTAAAGTTTCATATTCAACGAATCAAGATATGAATGTAATTGAAGATTATTGATATCATCTATTATGTCATTATAGATGTTCTCAACTTAACTCAACTCAACTTGAAATCGGGCGTCAGATATTGAAAAGTGTTTTGGATGGAATTTAAAAAGATTTTCTTAATGTGCAAATGGAATTGTGGGAGCAAGTAACAACCATGGATAGAGCTACTTATTATTTATCACACACATAACACTTAAGTCCAAAAACATAGAAATCAATATCCTATCAATCTGATGCCGCCTCGCACGTTGTACATGAATTGCATAACGATAGATTTCTTTCTTATACTTTGAAAGTAAAAGTGTAAGTAAAAAAATCCAAAAATGAAGAAGAAAATGGAATACTACCTCCGTTTCTTTTTTTTATCTTGTCTTTGATTTTTTCACGATCTACGAGACGGCAGTTTGATCACATATAACTACGATTCTATAGCTATAAAACTTATAAAAATTTGATATTTTGTAAGTGCTAGTTAAAATGAATCTAAAAATATTATTTTTACTTTGTAAAACTTTATAACTTTTCATAACTTTATGGTCAAAGTTTACAATGTTTGACCAAGAAAAAGTCAAAGACAAGATAAAATTGGAACGGAGGATGTGCTATATTATGTGATGGGGAGGTCCTTTTAAGGTTCCCAAGGAGTAGAAAATTTGTTGTTCTCATTGGAAATGTAGTCAAAATGTTCACAAGAGCCATGGGGCATCCATATTCAAGTTGTGCGCAAATAAAAGGAGTGTAAATTTTTGAGTACAATCGTCTAAACATTAGATGTTTAATAGAGATTTCTTGTAATTTACGTATGAATTACTTTTTGCGACTTAGGGATGAATTTTTACAACTTAACGTATTTTATATTAACCTAAGTTGTAAAAAGTCATCTTTAAATTGTTAAAATTAACTCCTAAATTGGAAAAGAATAGCTCTTAGATTGGGTTCTTTAACAGTTAGACGGTTGCATAAAACTGTTACTCTAAAAAGAGTGAAGGTGTGTCAAATCATGGGATGCATGGTAAGGTAGCTCATTCTTTTGTACAGGATTCTGTTGGCCCAAAGCTTGTCTTCCAATGTAGAGTTGCCAACCAGCCACGCAATTATATCTCACAATTTTGCCCTGTCTTTATCGCATTTCTTACTACTACGTTTTTCAGTTCAATGTGATTTTTTCTTTTTTGTGCTAATATTTTATCTCAATACGAAAGAAGATTCCATGTTAATTTAACGATTCGGATTCTCTTTTTCGAGTTCAGATCATCTCCCATAAAGATCGTTTTTATGTAAGATATCTCAAAAAAAAAAAAAAAATCCGAATCATTGTCAAGTTAATAAGCTAAGTTAGATTAAAGGTTAAAATATTTGACTAATCCTCTTGCCCCGAGAGCTTTTTATCTCAATATGAAAGAAGATTTCCTGTTGATTCAACGATTCGGATTCCCTTTTTCGAGTTCAGATCATCCCCCATAAAAATCGATTTTATGTAAGATATCTCATAAAAGAAATCCGAATCGTTGTCAAGTTAATAAGTTAGATTAGGGTTAGAATATTTGACTAATCCCTCGTCCCAGGAGCTCCACTTAGGCTAATTTTTTTTTTTTTTTTATTACTTAAAAATTTCTTTTACGGACTATGCTATATATACCTATTTGTTGTACAAAATTTACCTGACTCTAAACATATGTTATCATCCATTTTATTTTAGTCTAAGGGTAAAGAAATTATATTAGAGTTAGAAAAGAAAAACATAAAATTATCCCTTGTCTAACATAGGTAATAATTTGCAAACCAGTATATTATTAGGAAGTATGCAATAATTGTAATGAGAGGCAATAAGAGACGTACAGCATCCATTGTCGTCCAGTGGTTAGGATATCTGGCTTTCACCCAGGAGACCCGGGTTCAATTCCCGGCAATGGAAACTTTTTTTCTATTTTTGAGCTTCACCTACTTCTTATTTTTTTGTCTTTACAAGTTCTGACTCTATTTTGTCTTTATAACTCAATGACACAAATTGGGCGATGAGCAATAGTATAGTACTCCATAGGACAATGCATTGATCGATGAGTCTATTATACAAGAAGACATTTTGAGTATCAGACAATTAAGGACATCATAAAAGCTGCAAATCGGAGATGGGGAATTCATCAACTCGACCCTTTGGGATGGAAAAAAAGTATAGCTGGTAGGGGCCATAAACAATATAAGGGGGTGTGCTTCGGGAATTTAGATAAAATGAAAGTAGAGACGTCCACACATATTCATTCGGTATTGGCCCATTCGATATAGGGGATCATCATGAACTCAAATCTCACTCTTTACGTTCTCATATTCGTCGGTATTGCCCTATTCCCCATATAATGTTTTTATCGATCTCGGTCACATATCCAATAGTGAGTAAAACGGATTAATGGTTGAGGTAATGAGGAACTCTGAGAGAGGGGGTTGGTGACTCTCAAGGTCACTCTATCATTCTCCACTCTGAGGCATCCCGAGGTCTCCAATAATAGGCTATTGATTCGGCGTTTGTGCGGGAATTAAAAGCAGAATAAGAGTTTGATGAACCACAAAGTGGGAAAAAAAAATAAAATTGCATAACTTGTATATTCTGTTATTTTCTTTAATTTGCCTTGACAAAAAAGAGTGCCAGATTAATTTCCAGCAATACGTGAGTATTGTATTAGAAAAGGCCAGAGAAGCCAGCTACATGGAAAGAAGAAGAGTACCAAATGACCATTTCCTCTGTCAACTCTGCCTCCCCTATGCACACTTTCTCGTCTTCGGCCACCAGAAACCGGCAAATTGGACAAGTTTTACGACGTGCATTGAACCACCAGCGGTCGACACACGCTGAGTGGAAAGGGTGGAGGCACGGAAGAACCCTGATTTCTTCGTCTTGATGATCGCCACCTTCCTTGGTGGTTAGCCTCGACAAGCAAACGGAGCACAAATCATCCTCGGAATGATGAAGAGTTTTCGCTTCTTTAAGCCTTCTTAGGCCAATGTAGTCGAAGATCAAGCACATCATGTTCTGCATAACTATAGTAAGGTTAATAGTTGTAGATATTGTTGTTAGTTCTTTGGGACATCTAAGTTAATTTAAGAAATATTCATGTGTTGCTACTTGGTGAAGCTTTTATTGCGTGGTTTGTAAGGATTTGCAAGGTTGGAATGTCTAGAACAAATTGGTTGTACCTAAACAGAAATGGATGGTTTGTTCTTTTATCCTTTTCAGTTGTATTTTAACACCAAAGATTGATTAGACATTAGGAGCTAATTAGATGCCATCATATTAGCAGTAGAATTTCAACTCAACAATAGTTACCACATTGTAAATTACTGTATTGTGTATTCATTTAATCATTTCCTGTACTTTCCCTCTCTATTGAACTATCCAACAACCTATAACACACTTTTTTTTTTTTTTTTTTTTGGAAGGAGACCAATAGTACACCTTTTCTTTCTTTCTTTTCCTTGGGAAGGGGACCTATAATACACTTTGTTTAATAAAGACAATATTATTAAGAAAGTTTGACAAAATTGGCATGTCATTCCATTGTCGTCCAGTGGTTAGGATATCTGGCTTTCACCCAGGAGACCCGGGTTCAATTCCCGGCAATGGAATCCTTTTTTGATTTGAATATAAAACCCCTAAGGTTTAGGCTATGTTTGGCAAAATTAGCTGTAGCTTTTGTAAAATCTTGTTTGGTAGCAGAGTGAAAAAAGAACAAGAAGTAGCTTTTACTCAAAATCTAGCTGTTAAGTGAATATAGCTTTCAAAAATCAGCTGTAGCTGTAGCTTTGCTAAAATCTTTGTTTGGTAGCTGAGAGAAAAAACAAGAAGCTGCAAGCTTTAAGCTGTAACTTTTGCCCAAAAGCTGCCAAAAGCTAGCTTTTGGTGCCAAACACAGCCTTAGATTAATTTTCAATTATCGCAAATTAGATACATGCTAAAGACAATGGGAATGAGAAATCTTTTCTTATCTTCTAATGATCTTCTTTAATTGTGAAGCATAACAAGGATTTATGATTATTGTAGCAATTAATGATAATGAGAAATCTTACCTGGAAATGTGAGATGAATAATGAAGAATTTTATGAAGACTTCAGAGCTTAATCTTAAATCTTCACAAATTGAGAGCTTTGCTGAAGCCTGAAACAGATAAAGAACTTCTTTGAATGATCATTCATATGAATATTTGATGAATTCAAAGTTCCCTAAAGAACGCTAGTAGTAGATATAATAAGAGCCAAATGGGTCCTTGTCAATTTAACAGATTCTCTTTGAAAATAAAATAAAATATATTTTCTCCTCATAATTGTTCTTCGCTATTAATTTCTAAATGAATTTAAAAACGCATATCCACTGTCAAGGGATAATAGGATAAGGTTTAGTTTCCATTAATGGCCAGCCTAATCACTCTTTGCTGTCGTTTTAATTTCTTTGCTGTATGAATTATGTCTCATTTGTGACAGTTTTACACAATAATAAGGGATAACAACAGAGTTTTGCTTATAGGAGAACATGATATTTAACTGCTTTTATGCACACTTCTAATTCAAGAGATGCATTCTGTATTCATAATCACTTGCCATCATAATAGAAACTTCTTCTTCTACCAGGCAGACTTTTCTTCTTAACAATCTGATTTTGCTCTAAACCGCGATAGGATGATGACAAAATTCACGCCCTTATTAGAAATCAGTATAGAAGGATGGAGTTCGTCGTTATGGATGATTCTCTAGAAAGACAAGCAGGCTGTAGGGTTTGTGATCTTGAGGCCCGGTTGTAGGTTTTGTGCATGCTTTCTATGTTGATGATAACTGGTATTCCATAGTGTTCTTATGGCAGCAGATTTTTAGGAGTTTGATATGCCACTGGAAGTGTTAATTGGTTCAGGTAAATAATTGAGTAGCCTTTTTGAGCCCTTCTTAAAAGGTAGGAGAATGGTCTACAATGACGCCATATTATGGAGATATGTCAGTAAGTATTATGTCACAGTGCAAACCTTGTAGAGCTCCTATTACTGACCAAGTAGTAAAATCCTTGAATTATGCCTAAAAATAAACCTTCTCCTCGTGGTTTGGCAATGGAGTTTCGGGATCAGAATCAGTCTGCTCCATAATCAGATGAACAGAAAAATGAAAAGCTTTAGGCTTTAAATGTGTTTGTTAAGCACAGCAGTGGACAAACCACAAACTAGAATGCAAAGTTGCACGAACCACAAAAGGATTTCACCCACTTCGCTGACAAACTGAAAGGGAGGGTTGAATGAATCCAAGACCACAGCTCGGAGGCATCATGAAATAAAATCAGGGCACCAACACCATTGGGTAACTGTGCAAGTGAACGAGACATGCAACTGAGGAAAAGATTAACAACATCATAATCCTATAAGTTTATTATCTTAAATTATGCACAAATATATCATGGTTCAGCAGATCAAAAAAAAAAAATTTCAGGTCCCTTGGTTCTAACAGCAACTACGAGTTTCTATCCCATCAAGGATTACAGGGAAGTCACACCTGGCAGGGTTTTTCAAATCAGCTAAGACTAATAAAGATAATCACAAAAGCAAGCCCATGAATCATGATTTTCGCTTTGTAAATACTATGGGATACTCTCACTTTGTTCCATCCTTTGTGTTGTGAGAGTTGTCTGAACCATTAGAAAGGGATGATCCTTCATCTTCAAGTATCTTCCCATCTTTCGGAACCAAGCAAGGTATCCCATCCACTATCTACAGTAGAAGAAAGAGATGCATTAGACACTATTGAAGAGCACAGGCAGAAGATGGAAATTTACAACAGTGTGCAACATTGCAGAAGCTCAAAGCCTAACTACAGCATCCCCTGCACCCTTGAAACAAAAAGAACAAAGTAATGAGGAGGGAGTTTTCAGCACTATAGCAATAGCAACAATTGGTCCTGTCATCGAGTAGATAAGTTGGGTGTAAAATGGGGCTTGTAGCAGCAACTTTTTGACACAAATTTTGCCAGGGCTAGGAGGCCCAGGGCATGACCCAATTATCGCAAATTTTTGTTATTTCATTTTAGATAGCATGGGTATCCAGGAATGATCCCATGTTGAACGGCCAGGAAAACCTCTAACGGCTCAAGTTAAAGACCTCTGGAATAGATCTCATAACTCTTACTAGTTGAGCTACGTACTCGCAGTTCTCAATTATCTCACAAATCACAATTATGAAATTAGAACACTGAACATCCTGTTGAAGTAGTTATAGCCTTGAGGTTGGGCTGCTAATACAATGTAGCATAGTGCAATTGTAGGTTCTGCCATCCAAATTCAAATATTATACTTGATCTTGATTCTTGACTAGGAGCGTTGTTGTCGTCAAGCATCAAAGTCAGACAAGTTCCATCAGAAGCTATGTTATATACTCTCCGCTACAAGTGTAATCAAGTGATCAGACTAGGTCACTGTCCATAAATCATGCCTGTTATTGTCGTCAATTGTCTTAGTGAGCGTCACATCATCAGTACTTGAATGTGAGGGTCGAAGGATGAATTCATGTAACACAGATTGCACACCCCTACAAAAGGGCTTACATCTAGGAATCTCTATGCATTTATTTCTAGTTGTTGGTGGCTTGCTGTAACTTAATCAAAAGGTAATCACAATACATGGTTCCTATTTCAGTGACAGGGTTATACATAGGACTCTATGCATTTGTTTCTAGCCAGAAGTGCTACTGCAATTGTCAAAGGACACTTAGCGACTAACCACTCCAAGCGTCTTTCTCTTATGCAGCCAAATGTCAACCTGAAAATTAATATCCACAGAAGTCTAAGAGATAATCTGATTCTTGTATAATTAACAAGTTGAATGAAGAAAATCCAGCTATTTGTGTTACTGTTTGAACGACTTACGGGGTGCTCATCCAGTCATCCTTCACCTAAGAGATCTTCCATAGCAGTTCGAATAGTAGGGGAATCCAACCACAATACACTACTTTAAGCTACATAATCCCTTTGTTTCCCAATCTACTGAATTGCATTGTCGAGGTCACAACTCACAATCTGCTTTACAATTAGATTATATTCATACTCAAACGATAACCAGAACTTCTCCCTCAACGTTCTATAAGCACTTCATTACTCAAAGGATCGACACAGAACATGGACTTTGGGGGTTGACCATCATGTTTACACTACACTTGAAGTCTATTTGGCACCAACAATTGCTGAGAACCAATTGAGCTTCCTAATTTCAAACCCTAGTAAATATATAGTCCAATGTCTGGTTCTTGGCTCAACTTAGACAATGGAGTACCTAAATTCCCTAGTCTAAATCGTCGCAAAAAAACGGAGCACAATCAACCATAGATGAGCTTCTGAATTACTACAACAACGCATAATATTTCGATACGAAATTATAGTTCTGGAAATTGCCAGTTTCACAGGATTTGCCATTGATTCACAAAAGGGGGTTTAAGAAGGGGACTCACCGGAAAAGAAACACCAATTTGATCGCTGATCAATGACTCTGTCTTCTCGCAGTACCTGCCCAAAATCGAGGGTTTCATAAACCCCAGAATTTGATCACTCAATCAAAACTCAAACCATAATTACATAAACACTAGATATTACTTATATATATAGAGAGAGAGAAAAGACCTCAAGGGTTGTTTGGTTAAAGGGCAGACCAGAGATTCAGAGAGAAGCTTATTGATCCCAGCTCCTGCATTTCTCATCACCATTCTTCCCACTCTCACCATTTTCTCTCTCCAACTAGTATTCCCTTCGTCACCCTTGTTTTTGTTGCCCCAGTCTTTTACACAGGACGCGGCGTTTCGTCCCGTTCTTTAAACAAGACGCCGTCGTTTTGACGGTTTCACAATCTTGCCTTTGCGCCTCCTCTTGTAGAGAGAGAGTGAGAGTGAGAGAGAGGGAAAGGAATGAGCGTTAATGGCGGAACCCAGATTGGATTTCAACAGCCATCAAAACCCAGTAGCAGATGAATGGCAAGAGTGTTGACTCGATGCATTTCTTGCCTCAAGAAACCTTCTTTCTCTCTCTCTCTTCAACCCCCGTTTCGATTCTATTGTGATTCTTCTTGCCCTAATCCCTCGTTGATTCAGAGAACTGTAAATTACCTTTATCAATGTCGAAAAAGGACCCAATTCCATCAAATCCATGCCCAGTTGATCACTTCTGGTCTGCAAGATCCCATTTTGGGCATCAAGTTACTTCAACTCTCATCTCGATTCGAGGATTTGGGTCACACTTTATTGATTTATAAGAGCGTTGAGTTCTTAGATACTTTTAGTTTCAACACTGTGATCAAGTCTTGCTCTACTAGCTCTGTGCCGCACCAAGGTGTAAGTATATACTCTGAGATGTTGAAATCTGGGACTTTTCCGAATTCTTTTACTTACCCTCCTTTATTTACTTGTTGTGCCAAAGTGGGAAGTGCTGGGATTGGTGAAATGTGTCATGGGCAAGCTTTTAAGAATGGGTTTGATGGGGTGATTCAAGTACAGAATTCTTTGATTCATATGTATGCTTGTTGTGGGCTTATTGAGGCTGCGTTGGATGTGTTTGATGATATGCTTGAGAGGGATTTTGTGTCGTGGAATTCGATGATTAATGGGTTTATCAAAGTGGGTGATTTGGTAACTGCACACAAGATGTTTGATGTAATGCCTGAGAGAAATGTGGTGTCTTGGAATGTTATGATGGCCGGGTACTTGAATGGGAATAATCCGGGGTGTGTCTTGAAACTGTTTAGAGAGATGGTGGGGAGAGGATTATCAGGAAACGACACGACTATGGTTAATGTGCTTGCTGCTTGTGCGAGGTCTGCTAGAGTCAAAGAGGGAGCATCTGTACATGGGTTCCTTGTGAAGAACTTATGGAATTTGAGTTTGATCATGAACACTACCCTGATTGATATGTATAGCAAAGGCCAAAAGGTGGAGGCAGCATGCATAATTTTCGATAGGCTATCGGAGAAGAATTTGGTGTGTTGGAATGCAATGATCTTGGGGCATTGCCTTCATGGAAATCCTGAAGATGGGCTTCGTTTATATGAAGATATGGTTTCTGGGACGAAATCAGATAGTGAAGTTGAACTAGTGCGATCAGGTGGAACACAAAGAGGGTTGCCTGATGAAATCACCTATGTCGGTGTTCTGTGTGCCTGTACTCGTGCGGGGATGTTGGCAGAAGGCAGAACTTATTTTCGTGAGATGGTTGATTTGTTTCGTGTAGAACCCAATTTTGCACATCACTGGTGCATGGCTAATCTCCTTGCAAGCAATGGGCTTGTCCATGAAGCACTGGAAACTATTACGAAAGTTAATGAGTTTGCTATTGATCTGTCACCAGAATCGTTGGTATGGGCAAGTTTGCTAGGTTCATGCCGATTCCAAGGTGATATCTCTCTGGCAGAACAAGTAGCAAAAGAATTAATTGAACTTGAGCCGCAAAATACAATGTGCTATGCACTACTCTTGAATATATATGCTGCTGCTGGTAAGTGGGAAGATGCTGCTGAGGTGAAGGTATTGATGAAGCAAAGAATATCTGAAAAATTGCCTGGTTGTAATCTTGTAGACCTAATAGAAATTGTTCACAATTTTAGAGTAGGAAACGGTAAGCAGTGGCAAAAGGAGGTAGTCACGATGATGGATGATTTGGCTGAAGAGACTGAGTTTGTCAAATACTGATCAAAAGCAGCCATTGATGCCCAAGACAGAATGTCAAACTTGGAGTTTCATGGCTTATGTTGAATGTATTTGTTTAGATCGGTATTGAACTCATGAGATACGACGACTGCAATTCATATGCCCATGCAAATGATGCAATATAATGACGAATACTGTAGGTGATATTTGATGGTGGATTCGGGTGTGAAGTTTTAACACGGTAGGGGAAAATTATGGATGGCACTGCAGGATGCACGCCAGGAAATAGTTTGGCTTCCATACAAAAGTAGAACATTTTTCTTTATGTACTATGAGAAGTTAGAATTAGAAGTTTCTCTACCAGCTCCATCTCAGCGTAGTCAGAAACCAATTTCACAGTTTGTGCTATTTATTGATATCAGATTATGCAATAAGACCATTTCATTTAACCTATTCAAGTTTTGAACCTCTTTCCAGAGCCATTTTGGAAAGCTGGAACTGTGCGCAAAAATGACCTTGATTTTAGCCTTTTAGGTGGTGGTTGCTTTTGTTGTTTGCTGATATTGTAGTATGTATTGGCGAAACGATATTTTGCGGAGTAACATAACTGTGTAACCTAATAATGGAACAATTTCCAGTAGAGTCACCATTCATTATCAAATGCATATGCTGGCGCATGTGTACTCTCCGGAACAGCTTATGGTTCCATCACTCTTTCTTATGGAGTAGTACTTTTGCAATCTCAAGTTGGCTGGAATATGTCTCTTTAAATCTTCGAACTTAGATCATGAGGAGATACAACATTTTATCTTGTTTGGCAAAGGTAATAATTTATAAGTGATCATTTGATTGACAATTAAAAATGTAGAAAGCATAATAAGATAAGGAAATCACTTTACGGTCTTATTCTTTCGTCTCCAAAACTTACTCAAAGCTCAACTTTTTTGTTAGCCAAAAGTACTTCAGGTCACTTCCAAAAATACAACTTCTCAAGAAGTGCAACTTCATTCACTGAGCCAAGCATCTATGGCTTTAGATCCTATATAAGGTTGCATTATTCTTCCACTAAAAATTCCTTAGTTTTGAGTATGATTCTTCAAATATGGTTATCGTTTAATTAATCCTTTATAGCAACACAAGTTCGAAGATTTACATACAAGACCACTATTGTGGATTACCTTATATCCAAGCTTCACCTTTATTATCTGTTGACGTACAGCTCAATGAACATCCACCTTCCTTGCTTCCAATTTTTGCTACAAATCTAACCACCAACCCAATGGCTAATTGTATGCCACTTGCATCCGGTAACAAGTCAAGGATTCTCAAGGGTTTATAGTAAAATGGGTCGAGTATAATAAGCTAACAATGCTACAATCCCTGAGTGACCATCCTAGTATCCTACTCCCAAAGTATGGTAACTCCTGCATTTGCAATTGACAAAATAGAGTGAAAAGTAGAGTACAAAGCAGCCCTACTATTGATCAGGCTTCAAGACAAGCAAATGATCCTGAGCTTCATTCCACCATAGAAGCATATCATAAGGCTATAGACCTCGGCACAAAGTCTAAGACGAGCCAAAAACCTGTGTACATTTGATTGACAGAACCTGTAGACCAAGAACCACAACACCTGCTTTACAGCAAGGAAGGAGGGAAATTGAAAGCATAATATGTCTTAATGGCTAACGCCCACATATACCATACGTGTGTCTTGACAAGAAATATCAGGTCACACAATTGAGACAGAATATAGAGGTTGCAAAAAATGGGGCTACCAACAGCAGCATGCACCCACTAACAGCAAACCCTCTTAGCAGACAGACTACTATTTACAGTTCCGTTCGTTTCACCATTGGAAAGCACTTAAAGCCAGAAGAGTCGAGATGACGAATTAACTACGCGACGCAGATATACCAATATGTTTTATAGAAAAGCCAAAAGACAAATTCTGGTGTTCCACTACATTGTCTCCTCTCCTCTCCTCTCCTCTCCCCCAAGCTTTTACTCAAACGCCCACTGGTTCTCCCTACGCACCTCTTCCTCTTCTTCTGGTGTGAAGTCATTCTTGATGTTAAAAGTCTTCCTTATCTCCTCTGGTGTCTTTCCCTTGATCATGTCAGCCACAGTTTGGCAAGTCAAGTCCAGCAGGCTCTTGATGTTCAGATAGTTGGCAGCCTGCAATTTTGATACATATCAGCATTAACAACCATTCCCTTTTAGTAAGAGTTATAAACATTAACCATCAATCTAGATGCACCTAAAACACTAGTAATAATATATTTGAAGATAAGTCCGAAACTCGGTCAGCTCAGCAGAGAATGACATCCATATGAGTTACATCCTTCTTCTGGTTGACAAAATATGCAAAGGATTCAACAACTGTTGAGGTCACCTCATGGCATAGCATAGCTCATAAGAGGACGACAATGACTCACATGGGGTCTCCCTACACCAACTTCAAGCCCTTTTTTCCAGAATTAGAAAGGGATACTCCAACAACAAACATAAAGTAATTAGCCAAGAAGAGTCCAGAGAGAACAGTTAGTTATGCACATATCTAATTCAAGACTGCTTTATAATATATACAAGTAAACAACCACAGAAACATAGGAAAAGCAGTTTGCAAAGAATTAGCAGAGGAAAGGAAAATTGAATCTCACATCAAATCCACAGGTAGCTAGGTACTATCCTTGAGAACTTAATGTATATAATCAAGAGGGACCACATTTCAAACTTCAAACTCACCATTGAGCCGCTCTTTAGCACAAGTTCAATCGAATAGAAAAGGTGTTCCACAAATATACAAAGTGCACTTACAACCAACTAGAAAATAACTATAAGTGAAAACAGCTGCAACATAATATGGAGGAGGTTCTACAGTCGAGCACAACTAAACTAGGAGTATGTGTAACTAGAAGCTCCCAATTACAAGTCTATAACTGGATCCATCACTGAAAGTGATCACAATTTATTTATTTATACAATGGAATATGTTCAGATAAAGAACACAGGAATTGAACTAGCAACAATGAGAACAACTACCACTTAAGGAGCTTGGAATAGGGGGATAAATTAGAGGTAATGGAGAAAATCGAAGAGTAAAATAAGAGGGTGTAGGTGGTGGTAGGTGATAAAATGCGGAGGGTGAAGGTGGAGAAGATGATTTATAGGGGAGGATAAACTACCCAACACCCCCTAAGGTATAATATTCCCCCCTATATCATTCTCTTCCTCCTTCCACCATAATTCCTCCCCCATCATTACCACCTCCATTTTAACTCTTCAATTTCATCCATTACCCCCCAAATTTATCCCCCCCACTCCAAGCAAGCCCTTAAGAGAGTCCAAACACAGCATTAAGAAACAGTCAACTCAGATATATCCTCAGGTGTGTTCACAGGCAAGTGTGTCAAGAAATCATTAACATACGAGGTATCAACGTCCATCCACAGTAGAAAGAGCAACCTGGGCACAGTAAGGGCCATAATCATGCATAATAAAGCATACAAATCCCAACCAAAGTTAGATATTACTATGTCAACTTAATTGGCTCTTAATGTTAAGATAGTTGCAACCTGAAAGTATATACAAGTCCCCTTTTCATTTTTAGTAAACATAAGCCATAACTCTAGTTGTACCAGAAAATATCCTGGAGAACTTATAGTTGAGGAGAAGCACAGTGCAAACACACCATAACCAACTGCTCTTTAGCACAAATCAATGAAATAATGTGAGCTCCCAAATACACGAGGTGCCCAACTACCAACCAGAAAACACCCACAAGTTGAAGGTTCCACAGTCGCTAGTGCAAGCAAACGATGTGGAGCTAGAAGCTTCCACCTCTAACATGATCTATCCATGGCGTAATTATCGAATTTATTGAATTCTTTTTAAAGTAAAATATTCATCCTACGTAGAAACTGCAGATGAAGTAATGATCTATTGAACCAGTAACATTGAGAATATCTACCACTTTGGGGAGTCCAAAAACACAGAACTAGAAACACTCGTATGAATATACTAAACTTTTACTTATCATAGGCAAGTGCAGCAAGAATGACCAGGGCACAGTGAGGAGAGTATTATGCACAGAATCATATATATCCAAATTTAAGACACATGTACATTCGAATCAAAGTTGCATCATTCAGTCAGCTTATCCAACCTATTTATATTACAGTATAATCAAAACAAAATCACCATCTCATCAAGGACTTTACTGGAGCATAATTCAATGAGAGCAAAAAATTGGAAACCGTCAGTATCGACACAAACAAATTAATCTTACATACACCAAAACAAAAGAACATAAAAAGCAACCTCAACAGGCAAAGAAAGAAAAGATAAATCAATCAAACAATAATTCGATAAACCCCCAAGAAATCCAAGAAAAACCTCAAGAAATCCAAGAATATACAGAATTACACAATGTTCTGTCTCCTGGATCTATCATTCAAAATTGTGAAAGCAAATTATCAAAAGTCTAAGCAATTTCAAAACCTTCGCTAATTTGGCCATCTTAGTTAGCAATTACCCACCGTTTCATTCATAACAAATTCCTTTCAGGATTTCCCGTTGCAACACATGAATTCACCAAATTTCACGCAAATTACTCCAAAACTGCTATACAGATCTACTTTCCAGCAAATTATACTCAATCTCAAGTTTAAACGAACCACAAATTCATCCAAGAAACAAGCCCTAACTGCAAGATTGGTGGATAGATAGATAGATAACTACGTATAGAGAGAGAGGGAGGGAGTCCATACGAGTATGAGATCGAAGAGAGTAGCCTGATCGACTTTGACGAAATCAGCGTCCCAGCTCTTGAGCTCCTCATCGACTTGACGCTCATCGGCAGGTTTTGGAGAGTCGACATGCTTCTTGCAGTACTCGACGACCTTAGCGAGGATCTTGCTGTTGACATTCGGCAAAGGGATGACATTGTCGGCACAGCCATCCTCCACCATATGCTTGATCGTCTGGGACTCTTGCGCCACCGACTCTTCCACCTCGAAGGTCTCGCCATCGCAGCTCTTCAGTGTTATCTTCTTTGGCGACGCCATTGATGAGTCTTCTCTCTCGGACCTGCAAATTGTGCGTTGAAGCGAAATCGGAAACCCTAACTTGGTCTAGAGAGAGAAAATTTTGCGGGAGCGAAGTAGAAACTGGAGAGGAATAGTACGAGTCTGAAATTTGGGGATGGGATGGTTGATTTATAGTGAGAGGAGAGGAGACTTGTTTTTATGGCCAAGTCCGTATGGCGGTGAGTTGGGGATTGGGATAGTTCTATTCATACACGCCAAAGGAAAAAAAAAAAAAAAAAACCAAAATATAAAATGGGCTTGGGGAATTCCAAAAAATCAAGCCATCTCTTATCAGGCCGTAAAAAAAAGTCATACTACTAGTTATTGAATCGTCATTACCAATTCTGTACTATTTTATAGACCACCAGTTTAGTCCATATATATATTAGATGGCCTGATATAATATTTTGTGCAAATTTAAAATATTTTGACTGGACTAACCCGCTAAATTTTACTCCCTTCGTTCTTAGATGATCTTTTTATTTGACCTTTTCTCGCTAATTTGTGAAATTTTTAAAAAATTACATGGTAAAAATATCTTTTTCTTTTTTTTTTACCCTGCTCTTGTTAATTTATTTAATTTTTTTTAGGGCGTTATTTTATTTTAATTAATGCTCCAATATCTTAAAATATACTGTCACTTTAAAATTTTAATATAGCATTACTTGCTCATTTTCTTAATTTACTCTTGTAATTTATTGCTGATATTGATTTACAATGCACCTAATGACATAAATCCAATTAATGCAAGCGCAATGCAATTAAATTAATTAAACTATTTCTAGATTTGAGATTCTCTTTAATCTGCACGCATTAATAAATAGCAAATATTTTGAAACAGATGGAGATTTACAACATATTTATATTTTGGTATAACTTCTGGATTTATGATCAAAGTAACGCCTTGGAGATCATAAAAAATCAAATACAAAGATCATTTTGTGACAAAGTTAATAACAATACTTATAATAAAAAAATTATGCATGGGTCGGGTAAAATAGGTTGTTTTGTCCAAATCCTGTTGGATTAGCTTTAGATATGTTAGGACATAGCTTGTTTTGTCAAGTCCTCTAGGATCAGCTTTAGGGTAGGTTAGGACATAGCTATTTTTTTTTATTTTTTTTTTTGGAGGGGGGAGAAATTAGCTGTTTTTGTCAAACATAATCGTTTTGTCTAACGCTAAGCTACCAAATAGTTTGTGAAGCTACATCAAATTAAGTAAAGCTCCACATACTAGCTTATAAAAGCTACTCCCTCCGTTCTCTAAAGAAGGCATGTGAGTTGCGGAAAACAAAGCGTAACCTTCTTTAGAGAATGGAAGGAGTACAACTTTACTTTTAATAGAAACTTTCAACTATATTCCACTACTCCTAATTTATTTCGTATTTCAACATTTCACAACTACAAATGCAGCTATTTTTGCCAAACATAGCCATAACATCTCAATGTCCTGGTTCAGCTTGGGTGTCCTCCTGGACGAGTTTGTGGTAACTTGAGGAATAGTGGACTGATTCATGCTCTAAATATATTAAAGAAAAATTTGCCGATAACTACCTTTTAAGTTCCACTTTTTGCGAATAACTAACTTATACTCCCTCCGTCCCACCCACACGTTACCAAACCATTTTGGGTGCGGAGTTTAATGCAAGTTTATATTGGTTGAATGTTCCAATTATACCCTTGAGAGAGGAAGAAAAACTAAAAAAGAATAAAATATTAGAATGTG